>JAQMRL010000001.1:2122450-2393988 GCA_035578175.1 Catonia carolina
ACACGATTATATTACTCTTTTGGAGTCATCCTGTTACAAGAATATATTATTCTCTTTTGGAATCATCCTGTTGCATTATTAAAATGTTACTTAACTGGCAGGTTTGAAAAATCTGTAGTGGATGTACTGACGCTGACGGATTAGTTGCCTGACACTTCGTTCCTGCATTTAGCATTTAGGGTAACTATTATTTATTAATGCCTAAAACGGGCAGGTGGAGTGTTATTTTAATTGCACTCTATCTGTTTGGTCCAGGGCTAAAAAAATAGTTTTGTTTCTTATCACATAGTCAGCCACTTGTATGACTGAACTATTTAAGAACAGAAGAGGTAGAGGTGTAAAAGACACTAGTCAGAGTTATCTCCTCTGAGAGTAATGAATTTCACTATGCAGCCAGACCCTGTGGTGAATGAAGTGAAGGTGTCATTTGCAAGGTGAAAAGTGAGTGCTTTTCGGAGGGCCTGGCATGCTGATAAGCATACTCTTTCAACTCAGTGAGGAAGGCAATGGTAAACCACCTTACTCCTCGTTTTTACTTAGTAAAACCTCTAGAGGTTCAAACCAGCCTTTCGGCTGTTGACCTAAACAACATCATTTATTAATATTTGTTATTTTTTACCTCCTCTTTCCCTAATGTGGGGAGAGGGATATAGGGAAGGAAATTATTGTTTTCATATCGAGTTTTCCCAGGATGTACACGTTTTCAGTCCTCCTGAACCCAAAAAAAACTTGTTTTTATCGATTGTTCTGTGCGAGAACAAAATATCTCAAGAACGGAATAGCGTACGAAGTTGAAACTTGAAACGTAAGTTAAGTACTACTACGGGATCCGACACTAAAATTTTTATCAAAAATCATTGAAACGGAATTATTAGTTTATTCGCGCGATTTTCTCAATAATGGCTTCTACGTTGATTTTTTTTTAAGATTGTCGTTATGTTTACACAGTTTTTTAGGAAACTAACCAATAAAAGGTGTGTGATGAATGGTTTTGAGAAGTAAGCAGGGACCTTAATAAACTGGAATAACCAAGAAGACCGCTGTAAAAATTACAGATTACTGATTTTAAGGGTTCCTTGAAAAGTAGAAGTAGAACACAGGAAGGACAGAACAAATAACAAATCTACCGAGAAAGAATGCGGACTGCAAAAAAAAACTTTCATAATGTTTAAAGTAGTCTAAAATATCCCAAAACGACAAAAATGTACAAATATCAAGAATTCATAGTCAGCTATCATGTAAGTCAAGGTTGTTAACGCACTACTAGGTCACTGTTAATTTTATTTGCATGTTATATGAGGAAATTTGAACGGAATGTGCTAAAAGGGTACATGTTACATGTTAACTTTGACATTGTTAATAAAATGTGGTAATGACTTTTATGTTCAATTCCTGCTGTATTATATTGAAAAGATTACGTTTACACATTATTTTAAGAAATTCAATGTTGCTTTTTTATTGACACAGGAAGTATTAAAGCAAATATTGGTCATAACATATCGAGCGATAATACACTGTTTTTAGTGTCTGTAGATTAACAGTAGTTATAATATCAATTGGTAGAGTGCGCCACATGCTAAGAAATGGAGATGTCAAAGTAATACCCTGTGTGTAGTAGTGATATCGGTTAAAGTTTTGGCACTCGTTGTTACATTCCGTTACTGTTTAAATCGAAATCATTCTATACGTGTCAGACTGAGTTCATTTGTAAATTGTAATTATTATGACATAAATACTGATTTCCAAATATTCGTATTTGTACTAGTCCTGGAACTGAAGTTAATGTCCTCTTAATCCTACAGATGGCCTACTAGTAGCTGGGGGTCTCGGTGATAAAATAACAAGGAACGTGATAGTTTGTTATTACTTATTTTTGCTAATAGGTCTTGTGTAATGGAAACTGTGTTTGTTAAACGAAGTACCTGAATACAATAGATAATTTTTATCGTCGCTGAGTTATTTAGGTTTTAATACAACGCAGTATAGAATTGGAAGTGTTGCTTATTAGTGAAGGTAAAGTGAATATTTTCCTTTTAATTTGTTAATGATATAACATTAAGCTGTCGAGTTATTTTATTAATAATACAGTTGAGAGAAGATAAACATTATTTACGTATACAGTTTCATCTAAAAAAACATACCGTAATTTGAAGCATGATTGTATTTAATTGTAGAGTTTAGTTGGAGGTTGCAAAGCCACCTTTCGTTTGTTTATTTGGAAAAACGACATCTCATTGATTTGTGTTTAAAGCTTTAATAATGCACAAGGTTAATAGTATTTATGGTAATGATTTATTGCGTTTCAGTCGTCACTTTGGTGTTTTAAAAATAACTTGTTGGTTAAATATTTGTTTTTAAGAAGTTGAATGTATTTGCTAATCGCGTTGTTTGTTTACAATTTCATTTTTGTTGTTAATGGCACCATATGAAACGAAATTGTTTAAAATTCAGGATTAAAGGTAATTAATTTTTTAGGACTAGTCATTTATAAAACGGATTAATTTTTTTAACCGTTATGATTTATCGGATTTCCGTAAACGAAAATGTAGGCCACCCAATAGGTTAGAATGTCATAAATTATTGACCGTAAATAAATTGAAAAAAGAAAAAGGTTTGTTTATTGATTTAAATTTTTTTGTTAATTTATTTATTTACCATACCACTTTGTTATTTTACTTTGTAATTAATATTTTCGTGATTCAAGTTCATATTATAAACTCGCATTTTAGTAACATAACCTTAACGTTTATCTAAAACTAGGTTTAAATGAAATCAGATTAACGTACGTATGTCTACGTCTGCACAAATGTAAGATATAATTTTATTGTGTAATAGTAAGACCTTCTTTTTAACAATTCAAATCAAGTAGGTTTTTGTTTTAGTAGTAGCATGTTTATTATTGTAGATAATAATTGTTCAAGAATGCAGCTTAAATTAAACAATTTAAATAGGTTATGTTTGGGGAAACATTTTCTGAAGCGTCTTAAATTTTTAATTTTTCGTTATGTTAGGTTGTATTAGGTTATCCAGGAGCTATTATAAAAATATAATTTATATTTTAATCGAGTCATCTCGTATGTAAAGCATTATTTATTCATTCATTTAGTAAAATATAGCTACATTAAAATTACAATTTTCATTACTATACTAAGCTGTTGTTGTTAAGGTCAACAACCGAAAGGCTGGTTTGAACCTCTAGAGGTTTTACTAAGTAAAAACGAGGAGTAAGGTGGTTTACCATTGCCTTCCTCACTGAGTTGAAAGAGTACGTTTATCAGTATGCCAGGCCCTCCGAAAAGCACTCACTTTCCACCCTGTAAATGACACCTTCACTTCATTCACTACAGGGTCTGGCTGCATAGTGAAATTCATTACTCTCAGAGGAGATAACTCTGACTAGTGTTTTGCACCTCTACCTCTTCTGTTCTTAAATAGTTCAGTCATATAAGTGGCTGACTATGTGATAAGAAACAGAACTATTTTTTAGCCCTGGACCAAACAGATAGAGTGCAATTAAAATAACACTCCACATGCCCGTTTTGGGCAAAACGGGCCTATTATACTAAGCTATGTACAATATTTTAAACTAAATATACTTATACACAAAAACTCTTCTTCACAAAGAGTTCTGTCCGTGTATAGGAGTATACAGAACAAAATAATTAAATCACTTAAATAATTATAACTACTATAAAATTACTAAGTTAAATAGGTTACAAAAATTGTGTTTAACAGAATTTTAAAAAAAACATAGAATAAATGATAAATTCAATTACATTTTACATAAAATATCAATATTATATTTTAATTTTAATAATTATAGAAAGTTTTTAAAAAATTTCAAGATTATGTTTGTATATTTACAATACAAAATAAACTAAATTATTGGTCTTGGTGTTTTTGAGTTATTTTTCGGCTTTCCCTCTCTATGTGATTGGTCAATGTCCTTGAGCAAAATAGGTACCTGTAACTTTTTGGCGAGAAAAATAATTTTGTCATCAGTACTCTCCCCTGATGACTCTTCAACACCAAAAACTCAAATGTTTGCACATCGGTAGTACTGTTCAAGCTCATCTTGTTTTATAAGTGAGTCGGTTTTTGTTACTTCTAGCTCTCTCTGACAAGAAGCCAGCTCATCTTTGAGTTGTTGACATTCTTGACTTAAACTAAGTAACTTGTCTTCAAGTTTTAAGTAATACAGTAGAACTGACCTTTTCTGTTATACTATTCACTAATAGCTTTTCGTGAAGGATTAGGTTTGGTATAGTGTCATCTTTCACATCACTAATGATTAGGTTATTTATAGTTGTGAAATATTCTTAATTAATACAATTAAATACATTTTTTACAGTCATAAAATAAATAGTTCTCTTATCAATGATAGAACTACAGAAATACTTAATTTTTTCCCCATATGGGTTTCGAAATATCCTGTTAATTTGTGTTATGGCATATGTAATATGGTTTTTAAATTCTGTAAATATTTTTTTGCAAATTATGTGTTATGAGAGGTTTTTAAATTCTGTAAATATTTTTTTGCAGATTATGTGTTACAAGATCAGAAATCCAGCAAACCCTTGATTAATATCTTTGCATCTGTGTATTATATTTTCAGTTTTTGTTCAAATACAAACACAATTTTGGTTGAAAGACAATATTTTTTAACTAGTATCGATATGTAATGACAAGATGAACCTCAGTGGGGACTCAGTGTGGGCGATGCGCTGCTGCTAGCGTAGCATGTACATTTCTAAAAACATGCAATTGTGTAGTACAGTAAAATCTCTCTATAGCGGAATTGAAGGGACCATGAGATACCGCCGCTATAAAGAGAGTTCCGTTATAGAGAGAGCGAGTAATTAACGGTGGGAGGGAAGTTGGAGTACTAATTTTTCTGTACAAAATAACTTATATATGTATGTAAATGGTGCATGGAATAAGTTTTTGAAAAACTACTGAATAGATAACTTTATGACGAATGTTTAATACAGTAGATTACTTCAATACAGTGAGATATTTAAATTAATTACATAAAGTGTAGGTTATTAACTTAACAAGAAATTTGGATACAAACTGGTTTTATTAGATGTTGTGTTACTAATGTTTAACAATAGAATTTCACTTTTCGTATTGAACTTTTTTCAATAATCATTCATACAGTACATACCGTAATAGATAGCCTAAAATTAATTAGCACTGAAACTCGGTTTTTACTGAACAGTAATAAACATAGGATACATACAATTAAAATCTCCTAAAACATAGGCTACACAAACACAAAAAAATACACAGTACAGTATATTTTTTTTTGTTATTAAGGAAACAATGACTGTAAAGTACATTTCATTTCGTAAAATAAGCCGTAAATTTTGTTTCGTTTTCAATTCATAAAACATGTCTTCAATCTCATTTTCAATGTTTAAAACTTGTAAATTTTCATTTACATATTGGCAGACAGTACGTTGAAACAACAAGAATAGCGTCTAGTGCTTGTTTACGTGAAGGGACAACATTTCTGTTCCCATTTCATCGTCATCATCACTTTCTTGCTCGTTGTTTTGGGCTAAGACCTTTTCGATTATTGCATCATTGCCAACATCTGCTGAAGTGGCTAAGTCATTGTCTGCCCCTACATAGGCGTCTAAATCCATATCCTGAAGATATTGTTTTGCCGCTATAACGAGAGTTAAATACATTATCGTAGTATACGAAAGGGTCGGCGTCGGCAAATAATGCCGCTAAAGAGAGATTTCCGCTATATAGAGTTCCGCAATAGAGAGATTTTACTGTATATATAGTTTATTTTTTGCTTCTTCTTTACAACACTAAATAACATTCTGTTCCGCACTTTGAATTGTTTTCCGCTGCTTTTGAACGGTCGACATGATAAGCTTATAATACACGGATAGATAACTAATTTATAACAACACTACAGAATAACGAATAAAATGTGAAGAATTATAATGGAAAGTAACGGAATGAGTTTTAACGAATTAAAATATTTTTATTTGTATAAATGTAGCTTAAAAAGTAAAAACAGAATAGCCAAATCAAAACAACATTTCCTGTACCACTTGTCGCGTAATAAAATAAGGACTGTGTATTGCAATGACTACGAGTGTCATAATGTTTTTAGGATTGTAATAGAGAAACTGGGCATGCGCAGTAGATTGTTCCCCTCATACACTTCATTTCAAACAAATTTCATTTCGTGACTAACCATCAGTACATGTATTTTCTGTCTTGATAGATTAAACTTGTAGTATCCAGGAGAATTCCAAAGGGAGTATTGAATATATAGAAAACTTACAAGTCAACTGAACCCTTTGAAGACCACGGACCGATTCATCCACCATTGTGTTATTCTGCTTGAAGGCCGCCAGGCCGATCAATCGGCCTTAGCTGTTTGTGTGAAAAGACAGCAGCCCGATCTGTCGGCCCGTTAAAAAAAAAATTGACAAAAATTATTACCAAAGTTGGTCTTCAAAGGGTTAATATACAGGGTGATTCAAAACTATACGGCAATCTCTTGGGATCTCATTCTATAGCTAAAAATAACAAAAAAAGTTCATACAAACATATGCCTGAAAACACTTAGTTAGTTAGTTACGGCTAGAAAAAAGTTTCACGTAGAACTCTGTACCCTCGGTGAAGTAAGGCCGTATAAAAATGTTAAAGGTAGTTACAAAGATACAAATACGATTGTTTCTTATGTTTTTTAATCTGAAAAATTGAATACAATTGGTACCAGAGCTGTAAATGCAATACTTTCAGAGATATCTTACATAAAACACAAGAATTGATGCAAAGAAATTACACATTTTTGTGTTTAACATAAGATTACCTCCATAAATGGTAAATAAAGATGTATTTTTTCTTAAATAAATTTGTAGAAAATTTAATTCTGAAAAGATTCATGTGAATTACTCAGGAAAAAAATGAATAATAGATATTAAAATTTTGCTTTATTTAAAATCAAAACAGACACATAAAACGCACATTCTTAACTGCATAACATATTAGTTAACATTTTATGCAGTTAAAAATGTGCGCCTTTTGAATATAATTACAATAAAATCGCTTGATAATTCTTTGTGTTTAGGCAAGCGAAATTTTCAACTGCGAAAACTTTTGTGTTTACTTTATATTTTTTACTATAACGGGCTTAAATTTCAGTTTAGCAAACAAATTTGTAAAACATGTTTTGTAGACAAGAGTTTACTGGAATAAATGTTATTTTTTATGTAAATTTCCGTAAATATTTGACTAAGCTACAAAATGTTCAACATGAGTCCATTTTCACATCACAGGGAAGCATGAAGGATTGGTATTTTACATTCTTTATGGTGATTTCACAGAGCCACTATTATATTTAGGTTACAGTTGTAAGCAAAGCAATGTAGAAAATTTTTTACCTTACAATCACGTGTTTTGAAAAATTCTGTAGGTGCGGTTAGAAGGAAGCCGTTACACGTCCTTTGCAACCCAGCAAAGTGTCGAATTTTTTGCCTCTGTGATAGTAAACCACCTCCTGAAAAGAATAATGGACTCATCCTTCCTTTTCAAGGGCAAACACCAAATCAGAATTGTCATAGCTTTAACACTAACTAAGGAACATGCATGTACATTGACTTACACGAGCTACACGGATTTCCATTCAAAACAAACAAATCCCAAACCATCAATGCTACCTACACACTGTAGAGGGAATAAAAATTTTCCCTGTTATGATATTCTATTTCTGTAAACACTATTAGATGCGTTAAAGAATTCCCTACTAGAAAAGTACAATATTTACCGGTTTCTGACTTATACTGACCTGCAGAAACACGTTTTATCGCCCCAACCACAATCCATTCGGCATCATCTAAAATTAGATTACCAGTGTGAACAGGGTTAAACATGTTATTTCACTCACGAGAATGCCTTTGATTTTAAACGAGAGGAAAAGCATTAATGGGCAACTGCTTTGGTGTCAGTTCAGCCAATTCAACAATGGCACTATACCCAGAATACATACAGTATATTACAGAACGATTTGTAATGTAATTCGGTTCTGTAAACAGAAATGTCAATTTCTCAAAAACATGGTCGGACTATTCACAATCTTGAACAACATCTATTATGCAGTGTAATGAAATGTTGTGAAGTTGAAGCTAAAAAAAATGCGTGTTCGTACCTCTTAAAAAAGCAATGATGAATAAGCAGCTAACTTCTGTGATGTTTCCCGTTCCACAATTCAAAATTATGAAGAAGGAAGTTAAAGACAGTGAAGAAGCTAATTCTTTGTCCTCAACAGTTTTTTTTTTGACATCTGGTAAAAACGGAAATGGCCAGAATATTGGAATACATCATTGGACAGCTTTAACAGAAGTGGTTGTTGAAATTATGGAGGACGTTTATATCAGTTAGAAAGTGGTGTCGACATGTGAAAAGTTATTACCGGTTTTAAAAGAAAGGTTAAATTTTAGTTGGAAGTTATATTTTTTTACGCATCACATTTTACATATTTTAGGAAAGTAAAGATGATAAAAGAATCTTTAAGTGGGAAAGCAGAATTAATGTCTGTAGATGTGAATGTAATTACAAAAAGAAAGAGTTACAGTATTGTGACACTTATCACTAAGGTTCATTCCGGGATCTAGGTAATTAAATAATTAATACACTAAAGTTTACAATTACAAGTATTTATTACAACTAAAAGATTTACAAAATAAATAATAAACTAATTATAATGAAATAATACAATAAATAACACTGGTCTGCATCAAAAATTCCCCTTGAACTTTAATAGGTAATCTATATGTATTTTGACCCCCTGAATCCGAATCTGACCTCCATTTTGCTCCATCCCTCACCATTTTTAGGGGGTGGGCCACTCACCCTTATTTGGGAAATTTCAACTTTTTATCAGTCTGGTGTAACTATGAAATGAAATTGTGCAGTTGTATCTCGTTTTTATGGTACTTCAAGACCTACCTAACACTGAAAGAGTACAATAAGAGAGTATTGATGTATTGATACATTTAGTGCATTTTTACTTAAACAATTTTTCTGGTCCAAGATACTTGTCATCGAATACATATACTTACAGAGAGTGGTTTTACTTGGAGGTAGCTTTTCTCTTGTACTGATCTCTGGGAGTTTCAAGCAAGAGTAACCAGCAGTAGTGTGCTAACATACTTAAGTTCCACTTCCCAGAGAACAGTTTTTTGAAGAGTGCAATGTTTTGATGAAACCTTTCTCCGTGTGCATCGTAAACTACTTCCAAGTTTTCTGGGAAAAAGTCCAAATGCGCGTGTAAAAGGTGCAATTTTAATAACATGTTGCAACTCCTCAACTCATATGCAGATTCTCATATGCAATTCTTCGACAAGTTCAACATAATTTTCATTTTTGTTAAATCCTGAAAAATTTTCACACGTCCTTAAATGCAGCACAAGCTCTTTTTTTCTTTTCAATTTAAGTGATTGATGGTCACTGAATCTTTAAAAAGCTCTCTAATTTGTGGACCAACAAAAATTCCCTCTTTAATTTTTGCTTCACTCAAACGTAGAAATTTGCTCTTCAAATACTGGAATCCATCTCCTGTTTTATCGATAGCTTTCACGAACTGTTTAATCAAACTAAGTTTGATACGCAAAGGATGCAAAAATATCTTTTCACTCGAAACTAAAGACTCATTGGCAACAGTGTTTTGATCAGGAACTAAACTTTCACACGAGAGCCAATTTCGAACAGTATAATTTTTATCGCGAGCTTGCTATCCCACTCACACAGAAAGCAACAATGTTTGGTGTATCCCGATTAAAGTCCTGTAAGTAAAACCACAACCTTAAAATCAGCATAGTGCTTCAGGGGATGATCTTTATAACCAATTTTTTCAAGGATACGGCTGATATTTTTGTATATCTCATTCATGTTGACCGTGTATGCAACCAGAACTGAGGGCAAATCATTATCATTTGCCAACAAAACAGCTTTTAAACTGGTTTTAGATGAGTCTATGAATAGGAGCCAATTTTCTGGATCATCGGCATGTTAGGTTAAATCACTAATCCATTTACATTATTGCAGTACACTAAGTCACCATCCCCCGAAAACAATCATTTAAACGAATCTAGCCGGGATCTAGAAACAGAAATGTTCACTTCTTTTTCCAAGAGGTTCCATTGCTGAAGCTGAGACCCGAGCAGTTAGGCTTTAGTTTTTGGGAGGTTTAAATCCCGGATGAGATCATTAAGCTCCTCTTGTGTGACAAGATGAGGCTCTAAGTGTAAAAAATGTACTGAAAACGTTTAATCGTCGCTAAGCTTATCACTTGGCCCGGCTTCCCACCCTGCTACACCTCTGAACTAACGGTGATGTCACCCCTCCCCCTACAGTCTTCATGCATAAATGTGTGTACACTGAGATAACATTTTCTATGGAGGGGAGGATGGGGTACTTACAACATCCCCCCATCCCTCGCTTTATTAGGAATAACCGCTTTTAGGTGTTTTTTTGAGAACTTCGGGGGGGGGCGCCCCCCTCAAAAACGGTGGGTGATAGAGAGAAACGAAGGTCAAATCTAGATTCAGGGGGTCAAGATACATAAGAATCATCCATCAAAGTCCAAGGGGAATTTTTTTTATTTTTTTTTTTGCAGACCAGTGTAATTTAATAATTTAGTTAGTATTAGTTAAAAACAATTATATAGAATGCACATGCACAATAAGATAGTATAACAATAGTTGACCTCTTCTAACGTCCCGATAGCACACTCCTAATAAACACTCGTCAAAGATCAAACGAATACTAACTCTCTGACCGCGCTCGGGGGTCTCTTTATATAGGTAAATCAAAGAGTTTTCTCGAAAGACACAGAGATTCAATGCAAATAATAAAAATACTTTTTATTAGTACTGGAAAAATCTTAATTATTGTAAACAAGTCACAATAGGATAAAAGGTGTTGCACAAATAGTTGTACAACAAAGACTGTTCCTTACTATAAACGGCCCTTTTTAAATAACCTTTTATAACTGACCCTATTGTTACTTGTCACTCTATTATTTACTATTTAACATTTTATGAATTACGTACTAGAAATTTCTTGAACCATACTCTTCGATATTGTCACAGTATTATAATTGTTTCTCATGCAGCTAATTATTTGTTTTCAGATGTCTCTTGAGGAGGGTGAAGATTCTGAAATGGATTATTCCGACGAAGATTATGATGATTACTATAATGTAGGAGAAGATTGTGATGTAGAGCAAGTCGATTTAAATAAAGCTGACCCAGAATATTTCTCATATGAATGTCTTAGTGTTGAAGAAGTGGAAAGGTTATTAAATGAAAGCGTTGAAACCCTCACCAATAGCTTACAGGTAATTAAAATCTCTCTCAAATTCTGAGCTCAGTATTTTTTACTTATATCAGATTTATTTTAACTTAACCACATTCAAATTCATAAATTAATAATATATTTTCAGGATCTGAGTTTATCAAAAATATGCATCATTGGACTATGTATGTTCTTACTTTCTCTTGCCCTGTAAAAATATATAGGGGTCAATCCATATGAAGTGATCCAATGAAGATTTTTTCATAGTAAAATATCAAGTTGAAATTTTTACTGTAGTTACCTCTTATACAGGTAGACACTGTAAAAATATTAAATTTTTAGCCCATGTCCCACCAGAGAGATATTGTGCTTCAAACTTTACAAGAATTGCAAATTTTCAATTTTAAAAAAATCATAAAAATAAAAGGACACATTTATCAGAGTTAAGATTCTCACTATAGTGAATATAGGTTTATATGTAATTGCAATTAAAAAATCAAGTGTTACATACCACTCCTCATCATAAAACAAGGCTCCAAAAAATGTTGTTTGGTAAATTTTGTTGCCAAACTTTAAGGAGCTTTTTCAGCTGTAAGGGTACAAATAAGGCTTGTTATGCTGAAATACAAAATTAAAGAGGAGGAAATGCTAAATAAAATTGTGTTCGTTGCAGTATTCTAGCATTATCCAGTCCTAAGAAAAATAAGTTAACGGTTAACGTCTGCAAGCCCCAAAATTGGTGTGCACAGCAAAACCAAAATGGCCGCCAAAAAAAGTGGGTTGGAATAAAAATTTAATAAAATCATTTTTGTACTTCCAGGAAATGTGGAAATAATATATTAAAAAATTTAAAAATATTTAAAATGGTCAAGTAACCAAAAACATTTTTTTTGATCACTTCATATGGATTGTGACCCATAGGAAAGGAAGGTATTGTTTTCATGTCGATTTTTCAAAATCAAGTTTTCACTGGTTATACACATTTTTAGCCCATTTGATCCAAAGAAAGTGTTTTTAGTGATTGGTCTGTTTGTGTCAGTCTGTCTATAAACAAAATATCTCAACTTAGTACGAAGCTGGACCTGACACAAACATTGTCATCAAAATCTATCAATCAGAAGTGGTAGTTATTCATGTGATTTTTCACTTTTTGCATGTTCTCAAAACGGCTCCTACAATTTTTTTTTAAATCCCCTGATTTACTACAGTTTTTATGCTCATAGAAAAAAATATTTTTTTAAGACAGCAGCCTCAATATGCAATTTGCGGCAAAAGTATATGATCAAAGTTGTAGAACATTTAAAAACCTACAACTTTTATTTTAAATATTTTTTACATCAAAATCTATATACAAACATATGTATTTTACAACAAAAATGTATATAATTATAAAATCTAAAACTTTTATCTCATATATTTTCTATTACAGATCTTGGTTTAGCGTCAGTTGGTAATTTTCTGTATTTTGCTTGTCAAAATTTGTAAAAAAAATGGGATTTTTTTAAGATTGTGGCATTAGTATGCATTTTACAACAAAAGTACATAATCAAGTTATAGGAAATTATAAAACCTACAACTTTTAATTTAAGCTTTATTTTATCTATAGAGCCTAGTTTAGAGGCAATTACTGATTTTCTATATTTTAGGTTGATTTTTACTTAGCGTCATTCACTCATGATTAAAATTACGTTATGGTTTTCATTTTATATTGTTTACTAGTGATTTATAAATATGGTTTTTATTCACTTTGGCATGAGAAAGTTATTTGATTTTTACTTTCTTTTGCTCTGAAAAAAGCACCATGTCTGCTGAAATTCCATATAGTATAGTTTATTAAAAAAAAAACTTTTTTTTTTTTTTTTTTTTGGTTTAACGTCCGACTGTTTTGCAAATTGCTGCTAATGCAGACGGTGAAGGATGAAATGAATTTTTTGTAACGTATGAAAAAATGCCAAGCCCGAGTGGGATTCGAACCCAAGACCGCGTGATGAGAGGCGAGCACGTTACCAACATCGCCAACGCGGCCGGCAAAAAAAAAAACGACATAATTATGGTGTTATGTTTACAAAATGATGTTTTTTGGTTTTGTATGCATGGTAGCACTTCTACTCCCTGCCACACGCCAACTTATGATTTGCTACCATTACTTTTAACTATTTAAACAATTTTTATATTTTTGTTTATTATTTATGAATTTTGAATTGTTTTTCTTTATTTACAGATAACACCATCTCTATCGAAAGTGTTGCTTCATACACATGAATGGCAAATAAGTACCATTATTAGTGAATATAGAAAAGATTCTAATCGTTTACTAGTCAATTCCCGTGTTAAACCACCATGCCCACCAGATTTGACACAGAGTCCTGGATTTGGTTCTAGATCATGTCCTGTGTGCGTTGCAAATATTTTATGGGATAAATTTAGCAGGTTAGATTGTGGTCATCCATTCTGCAATAATTGCTGGGCTATGCATTTTGAAGTACAAATAACAGAAGGCATTTCAACAGGTATGTTTAGATGATGTTGTGGTCTATTAAGGTGTTATTTTGTGTCGACTTATTACGTCGATAGCATTAAGTATTTAATTTCACTGTCTTTCACAATGATATAGAGCGCTAGTATGTAGCTTCAAAGTAGTCTACGCATATTATCACGAACACGAAGTGACATTGTCGTTAGTTACGGTGGTCCAAGTGGTCAAATAACCTATAAATGTAATGATTGATTTTTATGTGCTTATAAGTATTTTTTAAGTGATTTTTATAAGTGTTTATTTTATGAGTATTTTTAAAGTAATTTTATAGAAAACAATTATTCAATTATGTAAATGAAATAATTATGGACTTATATTTTATTTTATGGACTTACAGACTTTATTTTAATAATACAACATTAAGATAGGTTAGGTAACCAATTTTTTAAATTATGAATAAAATATATTTTATATGCAAAAATGTTGCTTTTTATATCATATTAGGTCATAATTAGCTGTAATAATTGTGTTGAAGCAAAAAAAAAATAGAGCAAAATAATATTCATTTCTGAAAAAAGTAATAAACCGGTAAGGGGTTAAGATCACTCTACATCTTCTTCCTCCATAATTGACTACAATCTCATTGACATTATATTGTAGATTAATAATAATAAACGTTTATCTTCAATAATGGTTCTCAAGTTTTACTTATAAAAACAGTCCTCTTGGAGGATGTTGTTGTTTAGGTCATCTGCCAAAAGGCTGGTTTGAACCTCTAGAGGTTTTACTAGCTAAAACGAACAGTGAGGTGGTTTATAATTTGCCTTTCTCACTAAATGGAAAAGTACGCTTATCAGCATGCTGGGCCCTCTGAAAAGCATATATTTTCCACTGTGCAAATGATACCTTCACTTCATTCACCACAGAGTCTGGCTGTATAATGAAATTCATTACTTTCAGAGGAGATAACTCTAATTAATGTCTTTTACACCTCTACCTCTTCTGTTAAATGATTCAGTCATTTAATTGGCTGACCATGTGATAAGAAAGAGAACTATTTATTTTAGCCCTGCAACTATCAGATTGAGTGTAAATAATTTGACACTTCGCCAGTCTGTTATGGGCTGATCAAGAGGATACAGATTTTTAATGAAGTTGTTATTTGTGTGTAAGAAAAGTGATACTAAACAGTAATATTGAAAAGTAAGCTTTCAAGAACATTTAATTACGTAATAGATTTTTTATGAATGGGTAATATATAGGCTAGGTACCAAAATCATCAAAACAATTTAAACTTTGATTGCATTTTTTCATAACTATATTTTTGTCACGTAATTATACAGTTATTATCCTGTGAGTTTAATTGGTGTATATTTTTCTTTTTAGGCATTGCTTGTATGGCTCAAGATTGTGAAGTATTAGCTCCAGAAGACTTTGTGTTAACTCTCTTAACTAGACCACAGCTTAGAGAGAAATACCAACAGTTTGCATTTCGTGATTATGTTAAATCACATCCACAGCTTAGGTTTTGTCCTGGTTTGAATTGTCAAGTCGTCTTGAGATCAAAAGAACCTAAAGCAAAGCGGGCAACTTGTTCTTACTGTAACACTATCTTCTGGTAAGATTTTTGATAAAATTTTTGATTTAGATTGTAATAATTAAAAAATTTCTCTAAATTTTTTTAATTTCAATTAAAGTACAACGTTTTTGCGATATGATTATGAAGGAGAAGAATTTTGATATGTATTTTTACTGGCAATGAGACGTGGGAGGCAACCGTGAATGCTGAGACAAAACAAACCCAGGCTGTGTAGCCTGGAGTTGGCTTCTAGTGATTTTCATTTTTCACATACATAAAGATGTGGCTTGTATCTCAGCACTTCACCGATGATAATAAAGAGCAGAAGGTATTTCAAAAATGGTGAAACAGTGTGACAAATGCTTGAATTTGTTTGGAAACTATGTGGAAAAGGAAATAAAAAGTATAGTTTTAAACAATAGAAAATATATATAAATAAAATAGAATAAAAATATACAAATTGATTGTATATTATAGTAAACTCATTGTATCTATACTTATTGAATTTTTATTTCAAAACTGCATTTACTATCTGGATGGCCCTTGTAAATTGTCTTGGAAACCAAATTAAAATCTTCATTCAAAAATTAATCCCTATAATGCATCCTGCAGTTTGAAATTAATTCTATTTTATATAATAAATTTCACTAACCTTCTGTTTAAACTGTGTCAACTTTTATTTTTACTTACACGTGTTTTGGTGGATCCACCATCATCAGCATAATAAATAACATAATTGAAACTATAAAAATTTTTTCACTTATTAAAATCTACAGAAGATGATACATTTTCAGTCATCATTTGTATAAAACTCTAAAATTGTATAAAACAAGTTTTATACAAATGACTGAAGTTTAAAAAGAAGGTTAGTGAAATTTATTATATAAATTCATTATATAAAATAGAACAAATTAAAATCATTAGTTCTTGAATTTAACATCTTGTTGGAATTTTGTTTGGTTTGTGTACACTTCAGAGAGGAGGATGTCAACATTTAATTCTGAAAAGTAATCATTATTAAATTTAAAAAAGTTAACCCTTTCCACTCGACTGTCGGATCTGATCTGACACAATAATATTACCGTCCACTCGTATGTGGACCCCATCCGACTCCGTTTTCACAGCTGATTTTGTATGAAAATACGCGTTTAACAAAGCTGTTGTAATGTGCTGGCTTCTACGGGATGTTTTAAAAATTAATTCTTGTAGTTTTCGATAGTTGACTACTACCGATTATCGATATAAACTGAATTAATTGAATCGATGTTGCCATACCAAACTAGTAAACAAACTAACCTAATTGTGAACATGCGTTGTTTAGTTTGAGGTATTTTGTGTCACTTTAAGATGAATTTAATGTTTTTAGGTTACTAATTCACACAAAAATAATATTCAGATTATTTTGCGTGTTTTTATTAGGTTTTAGATATCAATTTCTAGTTACACAGTTTATTTTATCTTAGGTTTTACAACAGCAGTGTATGTTTTGCAGGTTATATTTTAGAAGTTTTTAGGTGAGAAAAAGCATTTTTTATGTATCATTATTAACATTAAAGTAATACAAACATAAAAAGTATAGTACGCTCTTAAAACTAACAACACATTATGCGTATGATTAATGTAATAGGGTATCAACAAATCATAAAATAAATACAAGTGGAGGGGAATCAACAGTGCAAACATAATACGAGTGGAAAGGGTTAATATTGAAAACAATTTTGTTAAATGTTGTGTTTTCTAGTTGTATTTTATCCATGTATTTTGTTATCTTATTTCTGACATTTTCTTTATTGGGTGTCTACAGCTTTAAGTGCGGAGGAGAGTATCATGCACCAACAGATTGCAGTACTATTAAGAAATGGCTAACTAAATGTGCAGATGATAGTGAAACTGCCAATTACATTAGTGCTCATACAAAAGATGTAAGAAGGTTTCTAATTTTATTAAATATCTACCTCCACAACAAAATATTATTTGATCAGTTCAGTGGTCATAAATAAAAAACTCGCCAATGATCATGAATTCCTTTATAATTTTTGTTTTACATTGGTGTTGTTATAATGGTTGTTTTATTAAGGATGCAACGCTGATTATAAGAAGATAGAAGTAATACATCGGTAAATTTTCTGTCCCCCAATCGGTATGTTAGCAGCAAGTGTACTCAAGGCCAACTACCTAAGACAGTTAAAATGTTCCAGTCAAGCATTAGTGTGGTGACAGCAGTCGTTTCATTATATTGTGTCAGCAGTGGTTTTTCCAAGGAAGAACGCGTGTTTATTGTAGAGACTTACATAGCGAGTAAATCTTACAAAGGTGTGCAAGATAAGTTTCAGTTGAAATTTCCCCGTGCTGCCGTTCCGAATAAATCATCAATATTGCGTTTGATAAATAAATTCCGTAGAACTGGGAGTGTACTCGATGAGAAACCACCTTGCCAGCCAACAAAGTTAACTGCAGAAGTTCTCGAAGATTCTTCTGTGTAGTTCTCGAACACCCGGAAGTTCTCGAAACACCCTGTCGCAATAAGGATGCAAATGTAACTTTTTCGTAGCTCTGAAAACAGTAGTTAATGTTAGCCCAGCTTGCTAAAAATCAAGTCAAATGATTTTTCAAATCATTAGACTTAGAGAACTTCCGCGGTTAACTTTGTTGGCTGGCAAGGTGGTTTCTTATCAAGAACACTCCTAGTTCTACAGAATTTATTTATCAAACACAATATTGACAATTTATTCGGAATGGCAGAACGGAGAAATTTCAACTGAAACTTATCTTGCACACATTTGTAAGATTTACTCGCTATGTAAGTCTCTACAATAAACACGCGTTCTTCCTTGGAAAAAACCATTGCTGACAAAATATAACGAAACGACTGCTGTCACCACACTAATGCTTGACTGGAACATTTTAACTCTTAGGTAGTTGGCCTTGAGTACACTGTTGCCAATATACCGATTGGGGGACAGAAAATTTACTGATGTATTACTTCTATCTTCTTATAATCAGGGTCGCGTCCTTAATAAAACACCCGTTAGAACGCTGTTCCATTACAAATGTAATACAGAACTACTCTGCTAAATTGAATTGATTTCTAATTTAACACAATGGAGCCTACCGGCTTTCATAAAGGATTGACATCCTAAACATTTTTAGCATTTTTCAAAATATAGTAAATTAACTGCAAGATTTTTCTCATTAATATTGACATCTATTCATCAGAAAATAAAATATTTATTTGTAACTGACACCTTGTTTTGAATAAAAAAAGTTTTTGTAATACAAAATAAAAAGTTTGTAAAATAATCCATTTTGTGTATTTTAGGGAGGCCATTACGATTTGGTGCTTTAGGATTATTATTTATTTTTAATTGTTTTATCAATTTATCGTATTTGACTCTAATAATTCTCCTGAGTTGAGTATTGAATTTTTTTGTTGGATCTGTTTTAAGGATCTCAAAGTTATTGTTGTTCAAATTAATTGTTTAATTAAATAATAGATATTGTATCAAAAACGCACTTGAAATAATAAACAAAATACAAAAAATAGAAAATAAAAATTACACATTATAAAATATATTATTTTATAAAAACATCGTACTTAGGATTATCAGCAGCTGTATTATTAAAATAAGACATATATATATTTCTAAACCACCAGAATATGGTAACAGCAAACACTTACCAATGTTCAGAGCACTTTCAGTAATTACTGAAGATGTGTACAAGATACACGAAGGCGCTCTAATCATTGGTGAGGGTTTGCTGTTACTGTGTTTGGTAGTTTAGAAATATATTCAATATATACACTTTGAAACAGACTAATAGAATTCTATTTCAAAAACAATAACGTCATTACACAGCTTGTTGATTTTATAGTCATATAAACTATTACATTAAATAGTTCATCTAATAACAAATTTGAGAACCTGAAGATTATGAAAAGAGCTTTTAATAATCTGTAGATAAAACCGGGTCCTTCAATTCTATTTTTTTTTCTTTCACGTTCAACTGTTCTTAATTCTATTTAAAACAGTGTAATATGTAATGACAAGCCCCAATCGTCTTGAAAATCATTTCTATATTGCGTGGTATTTCAGTGTCACTGGTTTTGTAATCCAAGTCATTGTCCGTAATAATTTTATCGATTTGTTGATCTGACAATCGCAATATTTAAAATGTAGGGTACTGCACAATAGAAAACTAAAGCCGTCTGTTTATAAATATTACCCTAATAAACTGTTCACAAGTGTAATTATTATGCACATTAACTCGCAATTAACTGTAAGAAGCAAAAAAAAAACGGTCACTTGCATTAGTTAAAATATTGTATTCGTAAACATAATACAGGGTGATTCACGAAGATATGCAGAAACTTTGGGAGCCCATTGTACATGTAAAAATAATAAAAAAAGTTCATATAAACATGGGTCCGGAAGTGCTTCATTTCCGAGTTACGGCTAGCGAAATATTTCGCCCGGATTTCAGCTCACCAGGTGAAATGAGGTCCTTCTAAAATTCTGGTAAGGTAGATTAAGGGGCGAATTCAATCGTTTCTTATGGTTTTTGACCTGATAAATTGAATAAAACAGGTCCCAGAACTGTAAGTTAACTAGTTTATGAGAAAACCAGTGTCAAATGCAAAAAATGGCGTGAAGAAAACACAATTTTTCATCTTTGTTTTTCCGGTTAATTTTTCTGTGTTCTGTTATGAATAAAAATTCATTTAATCAAACATCTATTCGTTTTCTGTGACTTTATTTACACCGGTTTGTTCAGAATAAAATTTTCAACATGTTTTATTAAAAAAATTTAACTGTTTCTTGGTGAAATAACAAAGTTATTCTTGCCCAAAGATGAAAAAATGTGTTTTTCACTCCATTTTTTGCATTTGACACTGGTTTCCTTAAAAAATATTTAACTTACAGTTCTGGGACCTGTTTTATTCAATTTATCAGATCAAAAACCATAAGAAATGATTGTATTCGCCCCTTAATCTACCTTACCAGAATTTCAGGAAGACCTCATTTCACCTGGTGAGCTTAAACCCGGGCGAAACTTTCGCTAGCCGTAACTAGGAAACGAAGCATTTCCGAACCCATGTTTATTTAAACTTTTTTTATTATTTTTACATGTACAATGAGCTCCTAAAGTTTCTTCATATCTTCGTGAATCACCCTGTATAAACACACTTGCAATCTGCGAAAAAAAAGTGATTTGATGATATCATATAGAAACAAACCTGTTAAACTATTTAATAACCGAGTGCAGCACATGTCTAGAGACATTTTGATTAAAATAAACGGTGATACCACTTGGCAGACTTTGTAGATTTATGTATTTATTTTGGATTGTTTGCAACAGCACCTAAGTTCCAATTACAGCAAATAATGTGTGAAATACACAGTACGATAAGTGATATATGATAGTTACACCTATATGGTGTTGTTTGTGCGGTATTTACATAAGTGAGTATGAAAAATAATTAGGTAAGATTTGTATCCAAAATGATTTAGAGAAGTATATTGTTAATACGTTCACCAATAATGCATATTTAGAGGTAATATATATTTATAGTGTATGAATGAATATTGTATATGAACGTTTCCATGTGTCAATTTTTTTTATTTATTTTTTTTTATTAGCTTTCAAATACAGGGAATATTTCTCCTATAATTCTTTTAAGTAGTTGGTAAATTGAAAATTGCATATTTCCATAAATAAATCCAATTGTGTAGTATTTTTGTGATAATAGTACTGCTGTTTAGGAATTCCAAATTGTTTTGAAAGTTCTGATTATTTGTTTAGCTTTTCCAATCGTTTGCCAAAGTCCTCCAATAATTCATTGATACATTTGAAATATTAAATATTTACTATTTATTATTGTGTGTCAATCCGTATGAAGTGATCCAATGAAGGAAAATGTGACATTTTAAATATTTTTTTTGTTTTTTATTATATTATTACCATATGTACTGGAAATACAAAAAATAATTTTATTAATTATTATCACAGCCTGTTTTTATGTATATATTAGCAGCTTTTTTGTTTTGCAGCACATGCCAATTAAGGGGTTTGTGAACATTAATGTAAACTTATTTTTCTTAGAACTGGATGATTCTAGAACACTGCAACAAAGACAATTTTATTCAGTATTTCCTCCTCCTAAATTTTGTATCTCGGAATAAGAAGCCTTATAGGTGAAAATGTTCCTTAAAGTTTGGCAACGGAATTTAACAAAATGTTACTTTTAGAGCGTAATTTTATGATGAAGGGACAGTATATCAAAGGTTTTTTTTTTAATTACAATTACATATAAAACTATATTCACTATAGCAAAAATCTTAACACTTATAAATGTGTCCTTTAATTTTTGATTTTTTAAAAATTGAAAATTTGCAAAGTTAGAAGCATATACAATCAATTCCGGATAATTGGGGCTCATCGGGAACGGAGCATTTTGGCCCTAATAAACAAATTCATAAACTGTGGCTTATACAATACTGTATTTTATTAAAATTGTCACATACATAAATTTTACATGAAGGTTCTATCCATAAACACACGAAAAAAATAAAAGGGTATCAAAACAATGATTAACTTTTTAGTGAAACTTTTTGCCTTGGTTTTAAGCATTGGACCTGACACTAACACCGTGCAAAGCTACAATGGCGAACCATTCATTCAATGCTTCTCAACAAGTGGGTCCTTCCTTTACGTTTTCTTTTCTGAGATGTTCCGTAATTTTTAATGCCCACTTTTGGCGTATTTTCTTTTCTTGGAGCACGATACAAGCTATTGTAATTTTCGGTACACTGGTTAGTTCTGATAGTTTACGTTGGCTTAAATTACGTAGATATATTATTTTGTCGAGAAGCTTTATTCGTTCACACAGTCATATCGTTACGGAGCATTAACTCACGAAGCTGTTGATAGTAGGTACTGTACTGTAAGTCTACACATAAAAATGTCAACAAAATGTGTGAAACGAATGGGAATTTAAAAATAATAAAAAAAGGATGCCTGCAGATGACAAAACAACCAGACTCAAAAAACAGTGTGTTACAGTACACTCATGAAATCACAAAAACTGATGAGAAGCGTGGGATTATGAACGTTCTATGTATGTATTACAAGTGACAACTAACCATAAGTTGTAAGGAGGCTATGCAGCTTGTAAGGTTGGGTCTAACTATTGGACATGACTCACTGAAATTTTTGCAATGACGATTATGTAGCCTACACTTTGTACTGTAAATAACATGTTTATTATGACTGATGAGTGATTACTGTTGTTTATCTGTCAAAATGTTTACTACCTCTATCCTGCCCATTATATTATCTTGCCACTTAAAACCACGTGTTGTTCGTCACTGACCTGTAATGGTTTTAATAAAACATACGAGGTTTGTTTAAAAAATAACGGGAATTTTTGTTTTTTGAAAAAAATATTTATTTATTCATCTACATTAATATTGTCGCCTTCAAAGTAGTCCCCTTCGCATGCAATACACTTGTGCCAACGCTTTTTCCAATCCTCGAAACACTTCTGAAACCCGATCTTTGTGATAGCTTTTAGCTCTTTCACCGATTCGCTTTTAATGTCATCTATGCTTGTAAAACGACGGCCTTTTAATGTTCTCTTTATTTTTGGAAATAGAAAAAAGTCACATGGAGCCATGTCTGGCGAATCTGGAGGCTGGGGCATCGTTACAGTTTTGTTTTTGGCCAAAAATTTACGAACAAGCAATGAAGTGTGAGCAGGTGCATTATCGTGGTGCAAAAGCCATGAATTGTTTTGCCACAAATCCGGGCGTTTTTTTCGGATTGCTTCACGCAAACGGCGTTGAACTTGTAGGTAGTACTCCTTATTGATTGTTTGACCTTGTAGCAAGAATTCATGATGCACTATGCCATTAAAATCGAAGAACACAGTGAGCATAACCTTCACATTCGATCGCACTTGTCGAACCTTTTTGGTCTTGGCGATCCAGAATGCCTCCACTGGGACGATTGAGCCTTAGTTTCGACATCGTATCCGTAAACCCATGTTTCGTCACCTGTTATAACATGTTTGAGTAGATCCGCATTGTTGTCGACTTCATTTAGTGACTCCTGAGCAACTTCCATTCGCCGCTGTTTTTGTTCGAAATTCAACAATTTTGGAACAAATTTTGCTCTCACACGTTTCATACCCAAAACATCCGAAAAAATTTCATGGCATGAGCCAATCGATATGCCAACATCATCACTGACTTCTCTGATTGTGATTCGGCGATCGTTCATAACCATTTCTTTCACTTTTTTCATGTTTTCATCGGTTGTTGATGTGCTTGGACGTCCAGGTCGTTCATCATCTTCAACGTTTTCGCGGCCATCTTGGAAATGCTTATACCACTCGTAAATCCTTGTTTTACTCATAGCAGACTCACCATATGCCTTTGTTAACATTTCACACACTTTATTTCATTTTTCACGCAAAATTGAATACCAATTCTGTGATCCATTTTTTTTAACAAACAAAAATAGACGTGCTCGAAAAACACGTCTAACCTTAGCGGCTTCCACTTAAGAACTAAGCAATGAATATTGTTGAAAATTTTATCGTACGTCAGGGGCATGTGTACTAACATAAAAAAAAAAATTTTACAATCGGACTATCCAAACCCGCGAAATTTAAAAATTCCCGTTACTTTTTGAACACACCTCGTATATGTACATACATTAGATTGGCCCCAATAAGCAGCATTATGGACCGAATAAACGGAGTACTTACCAGTGTAAAATCCTGTTCTGTTTTTGTTCATTAAAGAACTGTCCCAATTATCCAGAATCTACTGTATATATATATATATCTCTGGTGGGAGATGGGTTAAAAATCTAATATTTTTATGGAGTGTCCACCTGTATAAGAGGAAAATACAGTAAAAATGTAACTTTGATATTTTACTATGATAAAAGTCAGTACTTTTTAAAAACGAATAGAAAACCTTGTGTGTGAAAACCCGAGTGTTTGGTGTATAAACCATTATTGTCTGAAGTAAGTAATGTTCTTTATAACCTTGAGCAACAGATCATTTAGGTACTTATTTAATTTTAAATGGTGAATGTCTTAAAAAATAGCTAAGCTTTTAACATTTTTAAAACTTTTGAGTTTTAAAAAATTAATATATTTATCATTAAAAATGTTTTAATAACTAGATGTTAGATCAAAAGTATCAATATAAAAAGAATTTTTTAAAAACATTAAACTGAATGTTTTAGATGAATTAATAATAACTAAAGTATATCGGATAAAGTTCCATGTCTGCTAGCTAGCAGAGACATGTTCCGACTTACCTCTGCAGACTGTACATGTCTGGACCAATCTAAGCTGTGCAACCTATTAATTTTAACAGAGGTATTATATAATATTTTAAATTGAAATATATATTTCTAACCACCAGAATATGGTAACAGAAAACACTTACCAATGTTTATAGTGCTTTCATGTATCTTGTACACATCTTCAGTAAATTAAAATTCTTTAAAAAAAAATTTCACGGCAAAATTTAAAACTTCCTACTCTTACCATGGCAGATAAGGAATCTAAAAAATATTAAAAATTTAATTCACTGAAGATGTGTACAGGATACACAAAAGCGCTCTAAACGTTGGTAAGTGTTTACTGTTATTGTATTCCAGTGGTTTAGAAATATATTTTTCAAATAATGGGTATATCACTAGAAATTAATAAGTAATACCAAAATTGTTCTGGTTCAGACATATGCAGAGTGCAGAGATAAGTTGGAACTTATTTCTGCTGGCTAGCAAGTAAGGAACTTTATCTGCTATACTTCAGTTACTATTTAATTCAACTAAAACATTCAGTTTAATGTTTTCAAAAACTCTTTATTTATCAATACTTTTGATCTTACGTCTAGTTATTTAAAACATTTTTAATGATATGCCAAAAAAACTAAAATGTTTTTTAAAATGTTGAAAGTTTAGCTATTTTAAGATATTCGCCATTTAAAATTAAATAAATACCTTAATGTTGTTCAAGGTTAAAAATTGGAAAATTAAAGGACACATTTATCAGTGTTAAGTTTCTCGCTATTGTGAATATGGTTTTATTTATGTAATTGTAATTAATAAACTTTGATATACCACCCCTTCATCATAAAATTAAGCTCCAAAAATAGCATTTGTTAAATTCCGTTGCCAAACTTTAAGGAACATTTTCACCTATAAGGCTTCTTATTCTGAAATAAAAAATTATAAAGGAAAAAATGCTGAATAAAATGGTCTTTTTTGCAGTGTTCTAGCATGATCTAGTTCTAAGAAAAGTAAGTTAACATCTGCAACATCCCCTACTTGGCGCATACCACAAAACAAAAACGAGCTGCGATAAAAATTAAATAAAATTATTTCTTTTACTTCCTGTGCATACGGCAATAATATTTAAAAAAATAAAAAATACTTAAAATAATCCAGCAACCAAAAATATTTTTATTGGATCTTTCCATATGGCTTGACCCTTGAATATTTTGAATATATTGTTATGATTTGTTATTCCGTTTTTTTTTTATTCCCTTGTACAACTGGTTGTCCATTTCTAGGCTGATTCAAATCAACGATGTGGCCCGCCGGAGGAGGGAAAGGGCGGTCTTTATGTAAGTGGACTGTATGAAAAATATTTAAGTAAGACTTGATTGCAAAATTATTTAGGGAAGTATATCTCATGAACTGTGAAATGTGTTCACTATTAAAGAATCTATAGATGTAATATACATTTCTAGTGTATGAATGAATATTGTATGTGTACATGTCCATGACGATGTGTAAAAGTATGTAGCAATGTAAATTTTGATTCTTCTTTTTATAATTTTATGAGTTTAATTTTGAAGTTGCACAGAAGTTTCCCTTTTGCTATATAAAATATATGTCCTTACCGTATGCACAAAACATCTGTTTAAGTATTTAACAACAGATTGCAGTATATGTCTAAAGGCATTTTGAATAAAATAAACGGTGATGCCACTTGGCAGACTTTATAGATTTATTTATTTCATTTAAATTGTTTGTGATAGGACCTAACTCCCAATTACAGCAAACAATGTATACAATACACAGTACACTAAAGAAGTATGCAATAGTTAAACGTGTACAATAAGTTAACAATGTTTTTATATTTTTACAATAAGAAAATACTAAGTATTGATTATGAAATGATGTTTTTAATTTTTTGTCATCAGTTTCGAATGGTTCTTTCTTGCGCAAGTTGTTTCATATCGACATACCTGCAACACCGTACATCTTTTGTAATTTGTTTTAAATATTCTAACCTTTGTCCTCTTCCTACTCTTCACTCTCAATATTACCTTCCATTGTTGATAAGAAAGATAGACTGGATGTCTTAAGATATGCCCCAATTCCTATCCCTACTACTGGTAAGATGTTTCCATGTACTTCTTTCATCCACTCGTCTACAAACCTCTTTAAGTACTTATTATATCCACCCACCTAATTTTTAACATTTTCCTATAACACTACATTTCAAAAGCTTCTATCCTCTTCCTTCCTACAGCCTGTATTACCCACGTTTCACTCCCGTATAATGCTACACTCCGAACATAGTGTTTTAAGAACTTTTTCCTATCCGTAAATCAGTGTTTGTAGTCATGAGGCTGTTCATTTCAAAGGCCAGTAGCTTGAGCAATTGTGCTTTAGGTATCATTTAATAAATAAAAATGAAAATAATTATTTGAATGTACATAAAATTATCATGAATGAAAAATAATCAAATATCGTATGTCTCTAAGAACCATTTCCCCAACAGGTGAGGACTTGGTTCTTAAACACTGTCTGTCCTACTCAAGGTAAAGATATCTAGAGTTTCGGTAACTATCGTGTTGTAAAAAGTCATAATTCTATTTAGTGGAGACAGATACAATTATTCGTTCTTAACATTTTCACATTAAACAAATTTATCATTGACGACAAAGACCTGTAGATCTGGCGATGAAGTTTCAGAATGTCGATGCTCATCAAACGGGCTAATAGTTCAGGGCTGAAAATCGTAGTTTGTTAGTTAATATTAATTACAATAGTAATAAAAATGTTTATTACTGTTTTAAATAAATTTGAATGTAGATTTTTAACGTATAACAATTTTATTTTTCAGTGCCCACGATGTCATATTTGCATTGAGAAAAATGGAGGTTGTAATCACATGCAATGCTATAACTGTAAACATGATTTCTGTTGGATGTGTCTTGGTGATTGGAAGTCACATGGCTCAGAATATTATGAATGTTCAAGGTATAAAGAAAATCCCAATATAGCTAATGAGTCTGCACATGCTCAAGCACGTGAGGCACTTAAAAAGTACCTTCATTATTATGAACGTGTGAGTATAAAAAAATGATTTTATTTCTTTATTTATTCATAGAGTTATGTAGTTTAGGAGATTTCACTGTGGAGGTTCCCTGAGTCGTCTACAAAACTGATCCCAAAGTATGTTGTGATGTTTTAAAACAAAAAATGTTTTGGTTTCTAGACTAGGCCACATTATACCTGTTGGTATAGTGGTCAGCATAATTAGTTCGTATGCCAGGTTTAGCATTTTTCTTTGTATCACCTCGTATCATTTGCCAATGCTAATGTAAGCATCATCACCCAAAAGTATTTTTGAATCGTTTTTAATTTTTTTAAAGTGCTCCCAAAGCAGCTTTTGAGTGAAATACCTGAACTTAAATATTCATTTCTATTCCAGTGAGTAAATAGGAGCAAGCTTGATTACACTCATTTTTAAACTTGCAGCTGTAGGAGCATTGTCATATTCCTTCATTAGGCTTCTTTAGTGTTTAATTTGATGCTACTATTTTTTTGAACTAAATTCCAAAGAGAAAAATTGTGTATGGGGGCATTCAAAAAGTTCCCAGAATGGTGGTTCGACGTGCTATTGTTATGAACTATGGCAATGCTTACCTAATCACTTTTGAAGTATGACCCTTGCACACACACACACACACACCACTTGCTCCATCGATCCTGCCATTGTTGGAAGCAGCGGTAGAATGCTTCTTTCAAAATCTGTTGTAGCTGAGTCATCGCATTTGATTCAAGTCCTTTGGTCTGAAAGACGATGCTGTTTCATCTCCGGATCATTGGTGACAACCCAAGACTCATCACCAGTGACGATCTGTTGTAGGAACGTAGGGTACTTCGAAGTTGTCTCAAACACCTCTCAAGCAATTGAGGCGTTCGGAGGAGAAAGGGTGAACTTGACAGAAGTGATTTTCGAGAAAAACACGTTAGAAGTTTCATACACCTCAAAAAGTAGCGGATGCGAAGTTCTTCTTTTTTTTTGCACCCTGGAGACTCCAGGAGGAGTATAGGTCATGTTAGCTATAACACCTGAAATAAATATAAGAATCACACAATGTATCACTACTATCAAGAAAGAAATTCTTGTGCACTATAAAAAATTTCACTGATCAAGTAATTTTTCAGATTCTTTTCCAAGGAATTCAAATCCTCATAACATTTTAAAAATTGGGGTAATTTATTCATGAATTTTCTCCCTGCATAAGTAGGTTTTTTCAAACAATTTTGTGGAGTGATTAGCCACATAATAATCATTTATGTTTCTCGTGTTATGATTGTAAACACTGAAATTCTGCATAAAATTATTTTGCCTAACATACATAATCACCTCAAAAATGTAGAGAGAGGGAACTGTAAGCAATTTAGGCTCCTTAAATAGTGGCCTGCGTGAGGTTAGTTGGTTAGCTCCCACCATACACCTAATAGCTTTCTTTTGAATTTTTAAAACCCTATTCATATTACCCATGCTAGAATTACCCCATACTAAGATACCATAACGGATATGAGACAGAGTGAGGCCATGATAAGCTGCCATTAGTAATTTTTTATCATTTTATCTGGCAATTTGTTTTAGTGCAAATACCCCAGATGATATTTTACTACAAACTTGATTGGTATAGAAGTCCCAAGACAAAGATCTATCTAGAGATACTCCCAGGAACTTCGCTGTTTCTACAGGCTCTAAACTATTATGAATAAATACATCCACTTCTCTACTTTCTTTAAGGTTATGTTTATTTTTAAGCTGCAAGTACTGACACTTTTCCCATTAACTGTTAACAACATTTGATTCAAGAACTGTACTACTGACTCTATGTTAACATGTGTATTTACTTCAAGAGCATCTACCAGTAAACGGTTACTGATTACTGAAGTATCATCAGCAAACAACAAAGCTCTGCCATTAGCTATGACTTCCACGCATCGCTCATAGAAGTGGTCTAAAAATACGTTCTAGAAAACCAAATTAGTCAATTTTAATTTTATACATTTGTACAGTAAATTTAATTTTTATGTTGTTTGAATTTATTTAGTTTTGTAATAACATGTCTTACTACTGCATTCAATTCTTACTAATGAATTCTCTTAGGTATTTCCTGGCTTATATGCTGTTATTGTGAAGTATTACTGATTAATAGACTTATAATAAGCTTACAAACCAAAAGACGAAATGAACAACAAATTTTGTAAACATAGCGTTGTTTATTTTTTAATAAAGAACATTATAAAATCCATGTAATACATTACGATTAAAATGAAACAATGTAGAAAATACCAATTATTAAGATGTTTTATAACTTGCCGATATTAAAAAAGTATATACATAACAAAAGATAAAATTAAAAAAAAACAATTTTCAGTAACAAACTATGGTATATTTAATAATGTACGAAAATTAAAAAATTCGTCATGATTAAAATGAAAATTGTAGAAAATAAAATTAGAAATAAAAATTTAATGCGTACATTAATTTTCAATATTTTAATTTTTTGATATGAAAAATTCTTAGCGAATTAAGCATTGCATGACCGCCAGTAATGTGACTCATATTCAAAGGACAGTATATTGTCGACTTCGCCCTTTCTCTTCCGACAGCCTAGCACTGGTACGAGGTAGCGAGTAACTATGTCTAATTGATTTCAAAAGCACCAAGGCGAAATACAAAAAAAATAACATTCATTCTAAAGTACATTGTCATTTTGTATAGGATCTGTAAAAAAACAAAATTCCGATTTTGTTGACTTCGCCCTTTCTCCTTCGAGCACCTCAATTGTCATACAATATTCCATCTGATCCGCGTTCAGCAGCCTCGGAACAAATTTGCACCAATCCATCTCATCTTCAAATCATTACGTAAAATAGCATGAATGGATCCCTGAGAGATACCAACTTCATTTGCCAACTCCGCGATTGTCATTCTTTAATCGTTCAGAATCAGTTGTTTCACTTTTGCAATCATTTCGTGATGTCGATAGTCTCCCACTGTGCTCATCATCCTCTAACATCTCCTGGCCTTTCTTCAATCATGCAAACTAATCATAAACAGTGGATTTTTTTAGTACATAATCACCGTAAACTTGCATCTCTGAAGCCGACTTTCATTTTCCACATGAACTTGAGGTTTGCGCGCTGTTCGAACTGCGGGATTGTATTAACTGACAACCACTCACAACTACATCACATGGAGTACTACACCACTATGCACTGTTCAAACAAGAGTGTCCACACAATCATATTGCTTGTTTGGTGACGGCAAGGCAATCCTGGGAACTTTTTCAATTCCAAATTTTCGACTCCAAATTCATGTTTTAAGTGTTTATATTCTTATCCTGTATGAGTTACATGTGTTCTTGTTTTTATAAAGTTTACAATATTTTTACTTAAGTAAATTTTTGTCAAATTTTAAAAGTTAATTAATTTAATCGAGCATCTTGTAATTCTATTTATTTATTTTTTTGTTGGATAAAAATTTATAATTCTGTTGTTATATCAGTGGGAGAACCATTCGAAGAGTTTGAGACTGGAGGAACAAACCGTGGAAAAAATAAAAAGTCGCATAGATGTTAAGGTAATGAATGCTTCAGGAACTTGGATAGACTGGCAGTACTTAATGGATGCAGCTGCGCTTTTAGCTAAATGCAGATATACTCTTCAATATACATACCCTTACGCTTATTACATGGAGGCTGGGCCACGAAAAGAACTGGTAATTTTTTTACGTGTTTATTAAAACTAGTTACAATTATTTAAAAACTTGTCAATAAAGATGGTGATAAATGACTTGATAAAATAGCCATAAAATGTTGGTTGCTTGCGAGAATTTAAAGTGTTTTTATCCTTCAACATGTAAATAATTATTATGGAAATATTTGTCTTAAAATCTTTCAAAAAACGATAACTATTCATTTAAATCAAGTGCTGTGTGTCCTTTCCTTTTTTGAGCTAACACACTTCACAAAGTTACAAAATTCTGTATACAAATAAAAAAGTACTACTACTTTTCACCAACCTGTTGTATACCTCTTAATGCTGCTTAAATTTTCTTCTTTGTTATGGCCTTCAACACTCGTCCCATCATGTTTAAAGCACCCAAACCACTCGAAAACTTGTGTGTGGCTCGTAGCAACCTCCTTGAAAGCCTGTTGAAGCATTTGGAAAGCTTCCATGTCAATTTTTCAAACAGGAAACAAAATCTCAAACTCACTTTTTGTTCTTTTAAATCTGCCTTAATGACTTCGTAGATGGAACACGATAACAGTACAGAAACACAACACTACGAGGTGTGGCTATTAAATAACGAGACTGGCGTAAAAAATGTTATTTTTATTTTATACATAATCACTTATTGTCACCTTCTCTATTCCTACAACACTCCATGCAAATTTTCCATTGTTGGAAACAGTGCTGAAAGTCAGCTCCTCCTTCAGGACACGTGCCGCTCAAAAATGTTTGAAATAAAGCTCGCAAAAATGTTAGTATTGACACTTTGTACGCCATTGAAAATGACCCAAATTTTTTATAAACTATAATAACATGTGATGAAATGTGGTTTTTTACTTATGATCTGGAAACGAAGCGCCAATCTATGCACTGGAAGAGCCAAAAAAGCTCGAATGATTAAGTCAAAATTTAAAGAAATGATGATTGTTTTTTTGATATCCATGGGATTGTGTACCTTCACTGGGTTCCTGAAGGTCCAACAATTAATTAATAGTATACCTTGAGGTACTTTCTAAACTATGTCAAAGAGTAAGGAAAAACGCCCCAAAATGTGGAAAGGTTAAACAATTAATTAATATTATACCTTGAGGTACTTTCTAAACTATGTCAAAGAGTAAGGAAAAAACGCCCCAAAATGTGGAAGGACAAATCATGGGTTCTTCACCAAGACAATGCGCCAGCTCATTCTGCGTTACCTGTCAAGAGTTTCCTAGCCAAGTACAGCATCTCAATGTTAGAACATCCACCTTATTCACCAGATCTTGCACCATGTGACTTTTACCTGTTCCCTAAGGTGAAATCTGCATTAAAAGGGACAAGATTTGAGTCTGTGGAAGCTGTAAAAGAGAAAGCGGCACGTGTCCTGAAGGAGCTGACAGAAGATGACTTCCAGCACCGTTTCCAACAATGGAAAATTCGCATGGAGCGTTGTAGGGATAGAGAAGGAGTGTGTATTGAAGGTGACAATAAGTGATTTTGTATAAAACACAAATAAATTTTCCTATAATAAACTATTCATCTTATTTAATATTAATTTAATTTAAATTAATATACATTTTTTTTTATTATATTTTAGGGTACTTATTTTTACAATTTATATTATAACAAGAATCTGTAAAGTCTGCTCGGAAAACAAAATTCACTACGGGAAAATTTGGAAGAAAAGAAACTACTTGGTGATGTTGTGACTGTGCAGTAGCACTGTGCGTACCTGACTGTTTTAGAATTTACCACACTAAAGCTAATTATGTATAAAAACATTACAAATTTTTTATAATATTGTGTATCAGAATACTTATCAATAAAACTTTTTAAAATGTTGTATGCCTATAATTTAAAATAATGACACTGAAAAAGCAAGACGTCGCACATCGTAATTTTTATTTTTTAGTTTTTTTACACTGCATTCAAGACTTAACAGTATTTCTGCTAAGTAATATAACATACTCATATTATACACCAAAATAAACTGTATTTTGTGCCCTTTCAGAAACTGTGCAATATGCCTTTCCACATGTAATATGAAATTCACTACAAATTTTTTACTATACATTCAAAGTGTTAAAATTAAAGAGTCCAGAATGTGTTCAGATAAACAAATTTTCTGATTAGCGATGTTCGGATTAATGAGTTGATGTGAATAAAAATTGAAACTAATTTAATACTTCATATCTTCAACAAAAATTAGTTTAAAGTTTTATATTCTATATATCCTGATGATGGTGGATCACCAAAATATGTATGTTAAGGAGAATAAAATTACAGGAAAAAGGTAGTGTGAAACTTTTTTGCATCGTTCACTCATGAATAAAATTAGGTTATGTTTTTAAAATGTTCATTAGTTATATTGGCAAGAAAAAGTCTTATGAGTGTTCCACATCATATTTTTACATTAGGATTAATTATAGCCCGCAGGGTGCATTTTAAAGATTTATTTATTCCATTTTATAAACAATTTTTAAGAAACTTACAGTAAAATTCCCTCTTAAAATAAAAATGTGTAATTGTTTTGATTTTATTTATTAATGTAGTATTGTATTTGTTTATTTCAGTTTGAATATCAGCAAGCTCAGTTAGAAGCAGAAATTGAAAACCTTTCGTGGAAAATTGAAAGAGCTGAAACAACTGATCGAGGGGATCTGGAAAATCAGATTGATATAGCTGAAAAGCGACGTACCACTTTATTAAAAGATTTTCTTGAGGTATGATGAAATATTATGTGATTTCAGGACCATTATTTTTAAGTAATCAAGTATGAATTATGTTGCGGGTATTCTTTTGTAAAGTAATACATTATTTTTAATTTAGTTACCTTAAGACTGATCATACTATGCTTCTTGTTTATACAGCACCTATTTTAACTATAGATTTTTTTTCTTAACCCTTGCGTGACAAATAGTTTTGAGAATGATAACTCTTCTTACTAATAATATTCATCGTGCCGATAGACTTGGCTTTTCTTTTCCATCTTTTGTCCAAAAAATTAAAAATTTTATGATGAGACGTTAAGAAAACTTTAGGAGATGTTTTAAAAAAACCATGAAACTCCATTTTTTGTTGTGCCTGTTACAGCGAATTTACGAAAAATCTGTTATAATTTATGCAAAGTCATGTCAAAATTTCGCAGTAAATTATTTTTTTTTTAGTCTGGTATTATAGAAAAATGTAGCGAAAAATTTGATGATCAAATGCCCTGATAAGGAAGTTGCTTACCGCACTATGGTATATTATGGCTATATAAGTTATACTGTGGTTAAAGGAAATTAAAAAAAACTGCACTCTTTAAGCTGATGTCATTGACCCATTCCTACAGTTATTTATACAACATATGTTACATGAAAGCACGGAATTTTGTAAACCTGTGCATATAAGAAAAGATAACGTAGAACATAGTAATTGGAATGGGAACAAGTGTCTGAAAATTGCCTATTTAACGAATTTTAAGATTGTTTATACTCTTTTCAGGTCATTTTCAAATAAGTCGGCGTTGATAAAAGGAATATTATTGAACAAAATACCTACCCCTACCATTCATGCTTTCAAGCACAGTTTTCTCTATTTTTAGATGAGCTACAGCCCTTACATGGTTTTTTTCAAAAGCCTTGCCATTCAGGGGTACCAAAATATTCACAAATCAATAGAAAAATTCCCACTTACTATAGTCTTACTACAGTCCAGCCTTTCTTCGTTTGCTCCTAATGTAAACAAATAATGACGTCACTGAGCATGCACATTACATAAAAATGACTACACGCTGGTTAAAAAGTAACAACAAAATACTTTCAAAAGCATTTAAACACAAAGTAATTTTATAAATGAAACTGTTAGGCCTACATCATATCATGAATGATGTTTTAAGTAATTTAAGTACTTCTAATTTAAAACAAAGTTAACTTAATAGGAATACGACATCCATAAAGTCACAGGCTCTAGTGTACACCCTGTAGTAGTTGGCTTTGGTTTGTTGACTGTAGGAGCAAATTAAGAATAGCTCAACTGTAAATAGCTTACTTTTCCTCATACATTCAACTACTATAATGTTCACTGCTGTGCAAGTTCATTGACCTTCATTATTACGCAAACTGTTGAGTTCTTAAAACTCGTCATCTAACAACAGTGTATTAGCTATCTGACGGATAAGGGTTAAACCACTGAATTTTTAGCACTTTGAAGCTCATACTCTAGTACATAAAAGATTCTAGAATGTGTCTAGGATGCTGAATCCCATAGAGTGTGTTGGGCGGGCATCCTGTATAATTTATTTATATATTTAGGTGATGGAAATTTACAGTGTATCCTTATCCTGTAGTCTTAATTTAATTTATTAGTTTCTTGTATTATATAATTATGTTTTTAACTAGCAACCCCCTCCCCCGAATCACTGTGCTTTACAGCAAACTTAATTTAAGCTTTTAACTCCTCACACAACGTACACAATAAAAACCAAGTCAGAATTGTACAGATTAAACCAATTAGTACAGGAAACTGTAATATTGTTGACATCAGTATGAATCACCAGTGACAGGTGAGAAATATAACCTAAAATAAGAGAATATGGAGTATAAGAGAATGTTAGTAAAATCTTGTTTTGTAAAAAAAACAGGTAAATATTTTTGGTCTATATCATTTTATGCAGAAATTGGATGTGATATTATTTTTTTGATATCTGCCCCATAAAAAATTTTCAAAAATTTTGAAGAAAGTAGAGAATGATATATGACAGAACGGTACGGTAAGGTACCTGATACCCTGCATTCACAATAACAATAGATGGTGCATTATAGAATAGAGTGATAAAAGAACTAATCTTACCGCAAACAAATAAAATAAAAGATGGCTTTATTTTAAGTCACACATTTTTTTACTAAATTTAAAAATGACAATGCCATATAGCTTGTGTTACTCAGAAAGCTTCAAGTTTTCCAACAGTAAAATAATTTTTTAAATTGGTTGGTATTTTCTGAGATTACTGTGTTCAAGCAAATAAACAAATGTTAATTCTTAACAATATTAGTATAGATTATTGGCCTGGTTAACCAGTAATTGATGACAAGTATAAAATTATAAAACTTGTTTTTTTTTCCAACCAACCTCGAGGAGGTTTTGGAACTTTATGTAGCCCCAACCAGTTTTTTAGCACTACCCATTACAAAAATAAAAAATCCAATTTTCTCATTACAGCTTAAATATGTGCAGTTTTGAACCTATTACATATATTTTATCCTATTGTAAAAATATTTAATTTTTCAGTGACCTGTTTGTTACAGCTGCTATATCTTCATTCAAAAATAAATCTTTATAATGCATCCTGCAGTTTGAAATTATTTCTGTTTTATATAAATTCATTATATAAAATAGAAGCTGCTATATCACTTGTTTTTTACCTTTTTTATATAATCCTACTCTGTACCAGCATTTTTTATTTGAATTACTGAAGATACAACGTCTTCTGAAGATTTTAATAAATTATAAACAGTTTAGTTTCAATTTTATGCACTCTGATGATGGTGGATCCACCAGAACATGTCAGTAGGAAGTAGGGTTATGTAAAAAAATGTAAAAAAATAAGTGATGTAGCAGCTGTAACAGGTCAGTGAAAAATTAAATATTTTTTAACCCTAGAAGCGGTAATAGGTTTAACTTAAAGTGTCAAGCATTTTTAACAAAAAAACATGATTACGAAAACAATTTTTTATTGTTTTTGTATTTCAGATATCAGGTACTTATTATATACCAAATTAAACAGAAAAAATAGCTCCACCTGACTGTTATTTTTGTTTTCTGATAATATTATTTCCCAAATAACCAGGACTATGAAATATTTATAATAACAAATTTGAGAAATATGTTTTGTGTTATTAGCTACTTGACAGATTTACCTAAACAAATGCGTAAAAATGGAAATATACATTTTTTAGTGCAAAATTTCTAGAATAATTACTTTTTTGAATTATCAGTTTATCTGTTTTCGTTATTATAATATGTGAAAAAATGGTAAGGTCTGTAGAGAAAAGATCTAGGTTATGTTTACGCAATGTCAACATTTACAGAGTACACATTTATTTTCGTAGGGTTTATTTATAACCTGAACACACACTAAAATAATGTCACAGATAACTCACGATATGTAATAAACTTACAGTAAAACGAATCAAAACACACTAACAACATGAAACAACAACACATCTATCATAACAAACAGATTGCCATAACAGTGAAACACGACATTACGAAACAACAACTTTCAAAGACTCGTATGAATAAATGAGAGAACGAAACTACTGGCAAAGTGTGAAACTAAATAGATCAAATGAAATACTTTCATATGATTAGTTATATAACCTAGGTTGGACAACCTGCTGGTTAAAAATAAGAGTGGATGCATCTATCGACCAAATCGACATCAACATGTATTCAACAGCACAACTGTCGCTCAGATCGACAGTTACCGCTTCTAGGGTTAAATAGGACTGAGTGTAGCCTGTAAGGCACATTATAATTATTTATTTACTCATTTATTACATTAGCTGAGCCAGTTACCAGCCTTTGACCTCTACCCAGAGTCACTAAGATGGCATAAGTGGTGGCTCCTGATAGTGATGACAAATGGTGTTCTATTACCATAAATATTTGGTGGCAATGAAAAGGGTCATTTGGTTGTTGTGCTGAGACAGAACAACTCTCGCAGAGTCTTCAGGGTTTTTGGAGCTGTAACACACTGTTGTAGGATCGCTGTGGTCACAGTGTAATATTGCGCAGCAATAATAGTCCATATTGTGGCAGCGTGTTGTCCAGCAAAAACATCAACTTTTCGTATGGTTATTGATGTGTCTGTGTTGGGAACCCAGGAACCGTGTTTTTTAGTTGGTTTACATTTACTTTTATAATAATCAGAGAGGGAGGAGTATTCAATTTGCTCTGGTTGGTGTAATTATTGTTATCGCTGTCTATGCGCCAGCTCCGCTTCTCTAATTGGGGATCCATTTCTCCTGTGTGACGATATAGTCAAGTACAGTATTTAAGTAGAGTCTGTCTACGCTAAGAGTACTCCGACATAGGCAACCAGCAACACAAGTGAGCATGCGCATTAATTAAAAATAAGCACAGCATGATCAAAAACAAAATTCCATACAACACTAATTCGCACTAAGCTTAATATTATAATGAAAACACGTTCAATTCTTCTGTTAGAAAATATTTTATAAATCGAACATTAGTTTACTATTATTACATTATTATTTATGATTAGTAGGTTTTTATTATAGACTCAGTTTTATTTTTGGTCACAAGTAATAATATAAGACTAATGCACTTGAATTATAACAGGAGAGTAAAAAATTCCAGTGATTCGTTGTTTATCATTCAGATTGTTTATTTCGTAACCTTAAAATTAATATCTGTGATTAGTTTAATACAACTGTTTGCAGTTGCCCGTGTTTAACTCATTTTTCATTTCATCAGTTATCTTTTGGTATTGTATCGGTTCGTTTCGATTTTCTAGGTAGACTGAAGTTGAAAAGTTTTGTAAGCTGTGTTTTATTAACATGCGTATAGTGAATGTGTTGAGTTTTTGAAACATAAAAGTGGCAACCGTTAAAAAGTAGAAAAAAAATTGTTTTGTTAAATGTAACGGTTAAAATAATTAATTAAGGAGTCTCTTTATGAAACTACAATAATTACATATAATCTGAACGGTGTAATTGAAAACGCTTAAAGGATTATGTTTATTTTAGCTGGATGTAGATTGTAGATTTTTATGATTATGATGGAACGTAGTGCAAGATAAATTGTCAGGCGGAGAGGTAGATACGCGCCAACTCGTGTAAAACTTTCATTTACAACCTGTAGGCACTTGCCTCGCGCAGAGTACTCTTACAGTAGACCGACTATAGAAGGGTGGTTGGTGATAGTGTTCTCTGGGAAAATTATTGGGAGACTGCTCTTGTTCAAAAATGAGGTCTTTCAAAATTACAACCTTAACATGCGTCTTGAACAAAAATGCAGTTAACTAAAATTAAAGGTAATTACTGACTAAAAATACAATACACAGCAAAAAGTTTTGAACAAAAATTAAAGATATTCTACAACTTCTGTATTTTAATATTTATTTTTGTCCAATGTTTAGTTTAGCAGCAATTCGTGATGTGTAAAAAAACACATTAAGTTGATGTTCCTCATGATTGACCAAATAAAATTATAACTACTACGCTTCATCAAAATAGGAGATAAGGTGAGTAAAATGTAGTTCTACTTAATGATTAGTGAGAAATCTAGTGCGGCTTGCCATACTGTATATCACACTTTTGTGACTATCAAACATCTAAGTTGTTATTGTGTACAATTATGTACTTAATACTTTCAGTAATGAGTACATTATACAGGATCTAATGATGTTTCGAGTCGCAGTGTATATTCCTGTTCTCAATTTTATTATCTGCTATATTCGGTCCATGAAACAATTTGTTCTCTTTTGTGTCCCACGGATGTGAGTTATGCATTTAACATATCTTCAGCTTTGTGCAATACAGTTTCCTTGTGTGACTCTCCAGTCATTCTCTAAAAAAATTTGACATTTGTGTTACATATTTGGCAAGTGTGATTTATTTTTATTGCTACAGTTCTTCCAAGATTAATTTTGTATTCTTACAATTATAAAAAAATGTTGAAAAATTAAAATAAACAATTAATTATTAAATTAATTTAAATTGAACAGTTATAGGCTGAATAAATAAAAGTTTCTATTTTTTTCTTGTTAATTTTTCCCAGTGGATTGCCTAGTTCAGCGTATATCAAGAAAAAAATGTATTTCTTTGAGGCTCATTTTTAAACTTTTTTTTAAATTAATTGAAGTATGTTCTAATAATTTTTTTAAAAATCCTTTTCATATTTAACATATCCTTAATTTCCATTTGGAAATACAGTAGTTATAATTTTATTGGAAAGTAAAATTATAAATTAACATTTTAAAGATCTTACTGACAAAATTTCTTTCAGCCAATTCAAATATATTTTTATTCCAATTTAAAAATGTTATGTACTTGTATATTCTTCTAAGCGGTGTGGTCATGGATATGATATCGATGGTTTTTGTATAGCCTACTATTTATTTTGTATTTGCTGGTTAATTTTTTCAGTTTTGTCTTTATGGACATTTGTTCTATAAATTAGCTTTTGTTTGTTTTTGCTATTTTAGAATTGTCAATTAATCAAGTCATGTACTTTGTATATTATCTGACGTGACTATAAAAATTTATTTATTTATTGTATTTTGTCTACAACTACATGTAAACTATTAAATTTAAATATTTCATAATTTTTCTATAACAATTGTATTGTCTATATTGTAAAATTAATCTTCAAAACATGTAGCTATAAAAATAAATTAGATTTAACGAAAATACATTTTCCTTCGTGTAGGGCCAATCTAAACCACATGTAGTGACTTAAGATACTTCTGGAAGCTCTATTTGTCGACATTCGCAGCATTGGCTCACTGTAGGCTTTTCTTCTGTCTTCTGTCCACCTGGTTTCTGTTTTTGATCTTTATGGAAGTCCGTAATTAGTTGTCTGGTTCGATTCATTAAGTTTTCTCGGTTTATTCCGATTTTCTCAATATCTTTTCTGACTTCTTTAAACCATTTATCCAACATCTTATGTCGATTGTTTAGTGTCTTAAAAATTTTTGTCAACTGGTTGTCATCCATTCTATACAGGTATCTACAAAATTTTAGTCTTCTTTTTCTTATTGTTTCAATTAATTGTTTATTTTCCGTGTACAGTTCTTCTCGGCCTCATAACCTACATTGTCTGTCTACTTTCTTGCAGAGGATCTTTCTCTCAAATTTCTCTGCTTTTAGACTAGCATTGCCGGTCAAGCTTAAGAGATGTTAAAATACATTTCTCACATTCACAGGACAAAAATGAATCGACCTTTTTTGCTCAGATAGAACGTAGCAGACAATAGAATTCAGATTATGACTGCAATATATACTGAATGTGTATTGTAACACCCCTATCGCTGCCGGTAACACATACGGCAAAAGAAAACGATAGGTCGGGTAGGGTGTTGACAAAGAAAATTTAGGAAGCTCAAAAAAACAAACACACGAGAAATCGTTGCATAAATGAAATAAATCTGGTATAGTAAGTAGTAAAAAAATAATTTAATTTATAACAAGGAATAAATATAGAATTAAACAGCAAAATGGTACAATGTGATTCAACCTTAAATGACTGAAAGTTTAAATACAAAATTAGGTCCAGACTAGATATTTTCTGTGGTAAATTTTATAGATATTTAGCAAACAAAAAATATTATATACAATATATTTATATATATGTTCATGCAATGAACAACTGAACATAGAAAATTAATGGCTAAATATTTTTATTTTTATTAATCTTTGTTTAGCATGCTAGCAGCCTTTTATAAACATATTTCATCATTATAATTCTTAGAATTACCAAAAAAATAAAATAAAAAAAATAATTAACCTTTTCAGTAAGGTGTAAAACAGAAGTAATAGTGAAAGATTTAAATAAAACTTTAAATTTATCTTTTGAATTTTTAAGTAAAAAAAAGTACACAGATTCAAATTGGATTCTTAAAAAAAGAGTAAATTAAGAAATTATTTTTATCATGTTGTGCAATAAAAGAATTTAAAATTAATTGTCAAAATGTTCCTGGTTGCTTATTTCAGCAAATGAATTAACATGAAATACTCTTAAAACAGGTTATTTGTAAATCATAAATTTTCCTGTACCAAACATGTAGTTACTGAAATGGATCCAAAATCGGATGTGATCCTTTTTCCAAAAGAAAATGCATCGGTTGCCACAAAAACACTTTAGGTAGACGGACGAAATCCTCACATAATAAATAAAAAGTTGAAACATACCCTTAGTTGTTAACACATTTTTGCAGTACTACAAACGCATGTACCGATCTAGGAAGATCATTGATGAAAACCCTCATCCAAATTGGATTTTGAATCACTCCGGGCAACAAATAACCAGGAAACACCGGACATCAAATTACAGGATACTGACCAAGTGAAAATTTGGTCATGGTCAGGAGTCGAACTCCGTGTACTAAGCTGATTATGGATAGTGATATGATTATCGAACGGATGGTTCCGTTCCCGGACTCGAACCCTGAAGAAAAAGATCGAGCGAGTGTTAATAATTAGCAAAATAAGCATCGATCTTAAGCAACAGCACAAACGCATAAAAAATACAAAGTAAAAGAATGAAATATAACACAGTTATGAATTTAAAGAATAGAGACTTAACACGAGTTGCAATATACAAATATAAAGCTTTAAAAGAACTAGACAATTTAAATAAGCAATTACTATTGCAAAAAACAAATTTTCCAATTAGAAAACATTACATCGTTTACAATAAATTAATCATAAATCAAAATTAGTTTTACATAGAACTAAATCGTAACCAGTAATCAAGAAAGCAAGCACAAACACAACGTAGCTTTCTTTTTACAAAAACTTAATTTTAAGCAACTCGTGATAAATTCCCAGCTCTCGGAATACTAAAAATAAAGATAATTAACTTACCATTTTTAAATGGGCAGAAGAAATACTTTTCCAAAAGTATGAAAATAATAAAATACACGTAATAAAATTACTACATATTCACTGTACTGTACTCAGTGAAAATTCGACTAAGAGTGTCTAGTCATGCTTATGGAGGCAGCTCGACGCGAGGGCCGAACGCAGTTCGTAGAAAAAAAGGTAGAGCGCGCCACCGGACGGTGAGTTAATAAATGTCGCCCGTAGATTCGAGTTAACGGATACCAAAACAACAAACTACGCCAACAAAACCATAAAAAACCGTTAACAATCTGAAAACAGATGTTACAGTATTATCTAAATTGAATTAAATTTTTATATATGTTCATAAAAATGTCACATCTCCATACATTAAAAATTAAATTCACTGTTGATCTTTTTGAAATACCTCTCAAATACAATCAGGTTTTTGGGTTTGTGCATTTCTTTAATACAAAGGGTTTTGAATTGTTCACAATGAAGTTTAAGAAACCGTAAATGAACCCATATTAATTGGAGATAGAAAAAAAATTTTTATTAATTAATGTATTTGTATTTTTGTTTTTTTTACATTCATTATTAGGATTAAGCAACTCTTTCATAAATGCACTTAAGTTGCGTAAACCACACGAATGTTTACTTATAATTGTTAATAATTCTTTAAGATACTGTATTTTAAGGAATTCCATTGTTGTCAATTTTACGCTTTAAAATCAGTTCATAGTTTTTTAATTATTATACTCATATAACATTTTTTCTTGAGATGCTCTGTTCTGTGTGATTAACAGAACTGGATATTTTATATCCCTTAACCTTTCCACTTATATGACGTGTTGTACATGACATTGTATTTGCTACTACTTTTTACTTTCTCTTGCCTATATTAATATATAGGAAGGAAATTGTTGTTTTCATGTCGATTTTTCGAAATCGAGTTTTCACTGGATCTACACGTTTTCAGACCCCCTGAACCCAAAAAAACATGTTTTTAGCGATTGGTCTGTGTGTGTGTGTGTGTGAACAGAATATCTCAAGAACAGAACATCGTACAAACTTCAAACTTGAAACTTAAGTTACATACTACTACCGGACCCGACACAAACATTTTCATCAAAATTGGTCAACCGGAAGTAGTTTATTCGTGTAATTTTTCACTTTTTTGCGATTTTCTCAAAAACTGGTCCTACAATTTTTTTTTAAATTGCCTGGTTTACAAAAAATTTTATGCTCTACAAGATAGGGTAGGCGCCATGTTTACTGAAATTCTTGGCGAGGCTGTTTTTACCTAAAGAATTGTTTTTTAAAATTATGGCTTTAATATGCATTTTAGCTCAAAAATGTATCTCATAAAAGTTGTAGAGAATTTAAAATCCTACAACTGTTATTTCAAACATTTTTTTTATAACGCTTAGTTTAGCGATAATTAGCGTTTTCTGTTTTTTTCTCACGAAAATGTGTGAAAAATCGATTTTTTTTCAAAGATTTCGGCCTTAATATGCATTTAACGACAAAAGTGTACATAATCAAATTTATAGGAAATTAAAAGATCTAGAACTTTTAATTCAAGCAGTTTTGTCTACAGAGCCTAGTTTAGCATGAAAGAGTGATTTCTGTATTTTTAAGCCAAACTGAGGTCGATTTTCATTTTGGGTCTTTCACTCATGATTAAAATAAGGTTATGTTTTTTGAGTATTACTAATGTTAGGTTATATTGTTTTAATTATTTGCATTGGCAAGAGAAAGTTGTGTGAGTGTTTCTCACCAGATTTTTTTTAATTTGTGATAATAATCTTAATAGCCTGTAGATTCTAGTAGAGCATGTAATTTGTAAATGAATCCATAAATGGCAACTGTATAACTACAGTTTACTGTCTACTGTCAAACTACAGTTTGAACTGTCGAACTACAGTTTAGCATGGATTCCGGGGTAGTTAAAAGCAGTTTACTCTCTGCTGATACGGAATACTAGAGGAAGGGGTAAACAAAAGAAATAAGTGTGTTTATGTACATTTTTTGACGATATGATTTAGACAATTATTGGGTGTATTGCTACATGAGTTTTTGTAATTTTATTGTAGGTTCTGTGTGTGTTGTGTTGCTGATCTGAACATTTCTACGTGTATGCTTGTGCTGCGGTGAAACTAACTTAAGTGACAGAACTGGTAATGGCTGTGTTTTTATTTATTTATTTTTTTTATTTAATCTAATTATCTTCTGGTTCAATCAGGGCACGTATTACCACATAAAGAACGTTGTTTCAATAAATCTAAAAAAAAATGTTTGTTCAATATCAATACAATTCAATTTACTCGTAGTTTTTAAATGAAAATGTTTGTTCAATATCAATATAGTTCAATTTACTTGTAGTTTCAAAAGAAGTACCTACAAATTCTGGAGTAGGATTATTTAGTAGTACTAAGTAGAGTACAGTAGTAGTACTGCTACTACGAGGGCGAATCAAATATAAACGGTAATTTTTAAAATTATATTTATTGAATAATATTATACAAAAACTATGCCTTCAACATTTTTCAATATAGTCTCCTGCATTATCTACACACTTCTGCCACCGATTTGGAAGCTTGAATATTGCCTGTTCATAAAAAGATTGAGGGAGAGTTGTCAACCAATCGCGCACGTGCTTCTCGACATCTTCATTGCTTTCAAATCGTTTTCCTCCAAGTGATTCTTTCAGAGGCGCAAACAAAAAGTAGTCACAAGGGGACAAGTCTGGACTGTAAGGAGGGTGTTCGAGAGTTTCCCAGCCCATTTCTTCCAATTTATCCCTTGTCAACAATGCGGTGTGAGGCCTTGCGTTGTCATGGAGAAGGATGACATCTCTAATGGGCACACCTCGTCTTTTGTTTCGGTAACTGGTTTTTGCCGACTGTAGCACCTGGCAGTAGTAAGCCGCATTCACTGTTCGTTGATCGTGAAGAAAATCAATGAGTAGAACTCCCCTTGAGTCAAAAAAAATTGTTGCAAGAATTTTTCCGGCTTAGAGACGAGTTTTGGCTTTCAATGGGCAGCCTTCATCCTTCCTTCGCCACTCCTTACTTGCCATTTTCGATTCGGGAGTGTAATGGTGGACCCACGTCTCATCACATGTGCCTCAAAAAATCTTCACCTTCTTCTTGGAATCGATGCAGAAGTCTCCCGGCGATCTCCGACCTGACCTGTTTTTGATTTCCGGACAGCAACCTCGGAACCCATCGAGCACTAATCTTTCTGAAGCCAAGGTGGTCTGTGATTGCAGACTGAACACTCCCGTAGCTGATACCAATTTCTGACGAGATTTCTTGAACAGTTAACCGGCGATCACCTTCAATAAGCTCTCGAACGGCACTAATGTTGTCATTTGTGAGACTTGACCTTGGGCGTCGACGGTGACTGTCGTTTTCAACACGTTCTCGCCCACCCCTAAATTCTCTGGCCCACGTATACACTTGATTCTTAGACAGAGTAGTGTCCCCAAACTGTGCCCGCAAACGAGTAAAAATTTCCGAAGGCTTAACACGTTCATTTGCTAAAAAATTTATGACAATTCGTTGCGCAACAGATGTATGTTCCTCTCGCTCGGTCATGGCTGTACTGACGGCAGAACGCAACAATGCTGCGAAGTAAGCTGTTCCTCCCACTCCTATTAAACAAAACAACAACTGCTCACCGCCACATCTGGTCCGAACGTGTTTGGTAGTCAACAGCAATATTACCGTTTATATTTGATTCGCACTCGTACTACTACTACTACTACTACTACTACTAGCTGTCCACAGGAAATCTTGGTCCAGTTCAATGTACTATACTGATTAAAAACAAATATCAGATCGTATTAAATACGATAGATGCAACAGATCTTCGTGAAAGAGATCTCACATTATAGAAAGTAGTTTAATAAATCTGTGAATAATGTTTAAAATTTTATTATTGATGTACTCATTCCCATAAACAGTTAGTTTTTAAGTATACCAGACGTAAATACTGTTTTCATTGTATATCTCTCATCAGATTTGAAATTAACTGTGTAAATTTATTAGCAAAAAGAAAACTTATACTAGACGTAAATACTGTTTTCATTATATATCTCTCATCAGATTTGAAATTAACTGTGTAAATTTATTAGCAAAGGGAAAACTTATCCAGTAGAACCTCGCATACCCAAAACAACTGGAATACATATTTTTATTACGTTCACTGAACATTTTAATACTCACGTGCTATTAAAGTTATTTATTGATCAAGGTTATAGAAGCAACGAAAAAAACATCAGGTGAAAATTTCAGATTTTAATTAATTTTTTTGGAACCTATAGTGTGTTGTATGTGCAATTTTTAAAATTTACATTAAAGAAGTAATTCATCATCAATATCTTAAGGTTCCCTTAGGCTGGTTTGTACAGCATTCGTCACCAATATGTTGTGTATTTTCCACCCATTTTAATTTTTTGATAGCTCATGCCTTCTTTTAAATTGTTTATTTAAATTACTTAATTTTTTGACATTAGTTTTCTAACTGATTTCTTTCTTTTGTTTGCCGAATGATTGCTAACAAATTTATCTTCTCTTCCATTCTTAGTAATATTTATACATTTCTCATCCTCTCCGTCCAATAAATTTTCTCTAATAAAATCTGTACCAACATTTCGAAAACGTGAGCGGTTTTATTCCCTCCCCCTTTAGCATCTGTGTTTTCACATCTATATAGCAGTACATGTCTACAGTGAGAAGAGATTAATTAACTTTTTTTAATTTCTACAATATTTACTGTTTATTTTAAACATGCTTCACTGTTGTAAAGGATATTTACTCATTTACAAAATAGATTCAGTCTCTTTATTTTGGATATGGGAGGTTCTACTTTTATGTTATTACTGTGAAAGCTCTGTATTTAAGTGAATTAGTTTCCATAAATCAGCATGGATATGTAACTTGTAAAACTTGAAAATGTATTTACCTGTTTGTAGGCTGTAGCCGGCATGTGAGTGCCATCACGTACACTTAACTTGAGTACTTCAACGGTTAAAGAATGATGAATTAACATGAGTTTACTGTAGTGCACTTGTTTAATTAACATTACAGATCTTAAATAACAAATTCTGTGAAAACTGATAGCATGAATACAGGGCTTTTACTGGTTTATAATCATTATAGGCTTGTACATTATGACTCTTAATAATTTACCAACTTTTGTCATAATATATTTTACATTGTAAAGCATTTGACATCTGAGGAGCATTGTGTTGAAAGTATGAATAGTATTTGTATAATTCAGTAACGTATGTTAACCTATTGGAAAACACATTAGATAAAAAATTTCATGTACGGTAAGTAAATATCGGTTATGTTTGTGAGATTTATTTTTTCGTTGTGTATTTTTCATAGTTACCATCATACCTGCATATTTATTTTGAAGCATTATTATTATAAATTTATAAAATTTTATGAAAGCTTACCAACTGACATTTTAATTTTTTTATAAAATTAATTTATTGTTTTATATATATGTATATATAATAAACCACCAGAACGGTCAAAGAAACTGTGAGAACACTTAAAGATATAAACCGCTTTCATGGTATTCACCACATCATTTGCCCATTATGGTATTTAAAAATGACAGAAATTGAAGTATAAATTTTTCTAATGAACACCTAATTTATTCGAAACATATATGTAATAAACCATACGGAAAATAATTTGGAATTATTAGAAATAAATTATAATACTAATAAAGTACAGATGTACTGAAAAAAATATTAAAAATGTATCTTTTTGTATATGCAATATGAGTTGATCACACATAGTTAGGTCGTCAGAATTAAAATTGTAAATTTAAAATATAAGATTTATTGATACATTTTGTTGCTGAATTTTTCATTACTAAGGAGGTGCAAGATAACTAGAAAAAAATTTTAATTTTGTTATATTTTAATGGACTGTTAGCATACTTTAAAATTAGAGTTGCCTATCTGATAAGTGTCTTACTTTTTTTTCTAGTGGTTTTATATTTTTATTTTTCAGAAATAATTATTTTTAAAAAAAATATTCTATAGTAGTTCTTTTGCCTTAATAATTTTTAAATTAACCTAAGAGGTGTAAAAAATGTAATTTAATTTTTAATATATTGCTGCCAATTTTTTTTATTTATTTATTTATTTATTGTTGAGTGCGTCAGAGTATACATGCTATTGACAGAATGAAAATAATTAGGTTGTGAATAGAAGAATTATAAAATAAGTACTTAATGTATATGGTGAAGTCTTGATTACCTGACCTACCCTTGCAGGGAAGTTAAATTTAAAATGAATATTATTGGATACTTTATAGATAGTCTAAAAATAATAAGCAATATTATATTTATTAATTTATGTAGTGTACAGTAGAATTTTTTAATTTGAATGTGTTCAGATACAAGTATTAAAAAATTTATGAATATTTTGTTAATAATATATTTACAATAGAAAATTTTATATTTATATATATATTTCAGTATATGTAGCCAGTCTAATGTATGTACCACCACGGCCAGCGAGTGGTTTAGATTCGATTCGTGTTCAGGTCTGGTATTCTTTCGTCACTCATTTTTATCTATCACCCTTCATGATCTGCATTAGCAGTAATGTGTAAAACAATCAGACATTAACAAAAAATTTTATAACGTGTGTATTTTGTTCATTTTCTTAAAAGTTTCTTTTAATTTTTAAAAAATTAAGTTAAAATTTAAATGTCTCGTGTCTCAAGCGAGTGAAAATATGTTAATAGATTTGAAGTTCATTGTTTGATTCCTAGTCTAGTATGGTATTTCTTCATCACTTATTTTCTTGCCTGAATGGGTTCGAATCCCATTCAGGCAAGGCATTTTTTCATACGTTACAAAAAATCATTTCATCATTCACCGTCTGCATTAGCAGTAATTGCAGAACAGTCGGACGTTAAACAAAAAAAAAAAAAAAAAAAAAACTTATTTTCATATTCATTATCTACATTAATGTTAATGTGCAAAGGAACGAAACATAAAACAAAACAAAAAAAATTACCAGTTTTATTTTGGGAGTTTAGGTATTCTAAAGGATTGGATAGATCTGTAGTTTTTAAAATGTTATGAACACCATTATGTATTTGTTAGTTTATTTTTTTACACCAACTGTATTAAATGCATTAAGGCTAATGCATTAAGGGTGTTAGATAATAATGGTGCTAAAAAAATAACAGTCCTAATCTAAAATTGAACCTAGGACCCCCTGACATAAAAGCCAGTTGCGCTGACTGCACCAACAAGACTGGCTATATTTGATTAAGTAGATTTATATATTTAATTTATTATGACATAGTAAATTCAGTAATACTCAGATCAATAAACAAAAATGTACAGAGTAAATTGAAATTTTTGAAGGTATTATCATATACAAAGTAAGATAGGATTTATTTATCTAAGATCAGAAAATCAAGGCTTTACTGTAAAGCAACGGTTCCCAAAGTGGGGGGGGCACCCCCAAAGGGAGGCGTGAAGACACGTCAAGGGGGCGCGGGACTTCGAGATAGCTTTACCCTCCATAACGAATCCTTTCAGTGTCAACATAGACTTCCTGCCCGAATTACTTAAAAAACAAGTTTTAGAAATAAAAAATGTTTCTGCTGCGAAAAACGATAAAATTGATAAAAATCACTTTGGGTTAAGTATTACCAAGTTTACCCCAGTATATAACAGCAAGCGGCAGTAATTGTAATTATCTTTATCAAGCACCTATCTGTGCGAAAAAGTGTTTTTAGCACTTGTTACAATAAAAATAAAGCATCGGTGCAATGTTGGTTTTATCAATGATTTACGTTGTGCACTTTCTAATAATCAACCTTTTTTTAAAAAAAAATGCAAGGTCATCCATCTACTGATTTATTTTGTCTCTTGTTAAAATTAAATTGCAACTTCTAATGCTACAAAAAATAAAAAAATAAATGTATGGTTATTCAATGTAATACGTGATTTTTCATTGCCCAATAAAATTGTGTAAGGGGGGGGGCGTGAGAAGTTTTCTTTTTGGCAAAAGGGGGCGTAAAAGATAGAAGTTTGGGAACCGCTGCTGTAAGTAAAACCATTTTTTGTCTCACCAATTTTTAGGTAATAGGTTTTAAAAACAATGTTTATTGAAGCAAATTAATTATATAATTAAATTATGTACAGTTTTAAACATTTTAAATTATTGTGTAGTTGTCCAAAAAATGTTATCTGCTTGAAGCTCATCTGTCATTCAGCCCCTGTGGTTCGACAACTTAAGTGATGTTATCTGATGTGGTTTTTTTTAAATTGACTGAATCGTTTGTCATATTATAGAAATGTTTTATTCAATAAAATTATAGTTTTTTTTGCGTAGGTGAGCTTTTCTGTATATTTTAATATAAGAAACTTGCTCAAAAGCTTAAAAATTATTCATTTAAATGTATTGTTCTTGCTGTTTGAAAACTATTCTTTCATTTAACTAATAAAAAAAGAAATACTCAACATTAATATTCAGATGATTGGTAAAAAATATTCAATTTTACCATAGTATTAAATTTTCATTTGTAGCTGCCTTTTCCATTATTATCACTGCCGTTGAGCATATCCATTTTATTTTTATTTAAATATAAATTGAAATTACAATGAAGTTAATCCAGTGTCAATTAGTCGTATTAAACAAGAATATTTAAAAATATTGTTTCGTCTGTTTGTGTTTTTATAAAATTTATAGTACAGGATAGCCTCATTAATTTGAACCGGCATATTTCAAAAGTTTTTTAAACTAAATTCCGGAACTTTAAAGCACCCTGAAACAGTTGTTCGGGGCGCCATAAATAATAGTGAAAAACTTGGACAATCCCGGATTTCCTGGATGTTTGTTTATAATATTTTAGAGCTATGACATTTTCATGCAGAATACTTCATACTAACTACTGTGACTCTTTATTGCTTACTGTGTAGTTGGATTTATTAATTAATTTGAACCGGCATATTTCAAAAGTTTTTTTAAACTAAATTCCGGAACTTTAAAGCATCCTGAAACAGTTGTTCAGGGCGCCATAAATAATAGTGAAAAACTTGGACAATCCCGGATTTCCTGGATGTTTGTTTATAATATTTTAGGGCTATGACATTTTCATGCAGAATACTTCATACTAACTACTGTGACTCTTTATTGCTTACTGTTTAGTTGGATTTATTAATTAATTTGAACCGGCATATTTCAAAAGTTTTTTTAAACTAAATTCCGGAACTTTAAAGCATCCTGAAACAGTTGTTCAGGGCGCCATAAATAATAGTGAAAAACTTGGACAATCCCGGATTTCCTGGATGTTTGTTTATAATATTTTAGGGCTATGACATTTTCATGCAGAATACTTCATACTAACTACTGTGACTCTTTATTGCTTACTGTTTAGTTGGATTTATTAATTAATTTGAACCGGCATATTTCAAAAGTTGTTTAAACTAAATTCCGGAACTTTGAAGCACCCTGAAACAGTTGTTCGGGGCGCCATAAATAATAGTGAAAAACTTGGACAATCCCGGATTTCCTGGATGTTTGTTTATAATATTTTAGGGCTATGACATTTTCATGCAGAATACTTCATACTAACTACTGTGACTCTTTATTGCTTACTGTTTAGTTGGATTTATTAATTAATTTGAACCGCCATATTTAAAAAGTTTTTATAAACTAAATTCCGGAATTTTAAAGCATCCTGAAACAGTTGTTCAGGGCGCCATAAATAATAGTGAAAAACTTGGACAATCCCGGATTTCCGGTATGTTTGTTTATATTATTTTAGAGCTATGACATTTTCATGCAGAATACTTCATACTAACTACTGTCCCTATTGCTTGCTGTTTAGTTAAATTCATGAAATTGTCTGATACAATCATGTTTAATATTTTTTGATTGCTTTGTTTGTCATATTTAGCATAGTCAGCTACTTTTTATCTTAGTCATTTGTGTAATAAATGTCAGCTGTTTTAAAAGCTCTGGAAGATGGTGGTAGAAAGAAAACAAAATTCATTAGGATGTATGGTATACTTCTTAACTATGTATTTAAAACTCATTTGAATTTTTTTTAAATGAAGAAGGGAATGGAAAAAAGAAACTCTAGTTACGGACCCATTATTTCTGCAAATTGTAAAACATATTTATTAAAATATAAGCATTGTGTTGTATAAAAATATCATGTCATTTATATCTTATAATACCTTAGGCCGACAATACCAGAATGTGACAGATCTCTGCAATATAAAATTTAATTCAAAATTTTGTAGCAATCCATTAGAATTAGAATTAGTGAGGTTTTCTGTATTGCGTAGCATTATTCACCAATATTTATATGTTAAGACTTAATTATTTAATATGTAGTAGTTATCTGTTTTTAATTTGTACAGTTGGTTCTAAATTTATATAATAAAAATGAATCTTTCTAGTAGAAACTCATGAAAATAATTTATGTTATTTTATTCCAGTGATTGTTAGGCAAAGTATTGTCAAATCTTTTTACTTAATCTTATACCTGTGACAATATTTATTTGTGTTATTTCTTTTGTGAATTGTCTTTTGTATTATCATAATTTTACTATTGTTTAAAACTGTTATCTGGTCATTATTAAAAAAAGCGTGATTAATAATGAAAACTTTTATACTGTATCATAAATTTAATGTGATAATTTGTAGTTCTTTACTCAGTTTTAATAATTTAAAAAAATAATCATATTATGTCTTTCAGGTTTATTCTTTACATCATTACTGATTTAAAACTTAAGTTTTAGTTGTGAAATAATTTAATGTTTTGGTATAAAACTGAAAACTATAGATAATACTCATTGTTTTTGTTTTCTATTATACATGTATTTCTACTATTTAGTGTTTAATTTTAAAGTACAGTTGATGGTTGATTTAACAGATTAACTGAGGATTATTGTGTAATTCATATTACAAAATCTGGGAAAATTAGGTGTGTATTTTTCTGCAAAATGTTTGAATAAGTATTTGATTTATCTATCCTCTTATAACTTCTTTAAATACTGTTACTTTATCAGCAAAGGAAGTTTTCAGGTGCAAAAAGAGATGAAAGTCGCTAGGGGTGAGGTCAGGGCGGTACTGTGGGTGGCCAAGTTGGCCCCAACCAAAATCCCGTAAGAGTTGTCATGTCGTGTTTGCAGTGTGAGGTATGGCATTGTCATGAATGAAAAGAATACCGTTTGTGAGTATTCCTTGCAGAATTCAGTATTGCGTGACGCTGTTCCTTAAGCGTCACTCGGTAAACATTTGCATTGATTGTTTCACCCTGCAGTAAAAAATTTACCAGTAGAATTCCAAAAGACTATGCACATGATTTTATGACATGTTAAAAGTCATCTTTCTTTATTCTTTACTGGTGACTTAAGTGAATCACTCATTGCATTTTCTCCATCCATACACCTTGAAACGTAGAGTTACTAACACAAAAATTATTGAACTGTAAAGTAAACAAATCCATTAATTTTTAATTGTGTATCTATTTAATGCTTCTTTACAGTAGTTCTGTAACGCATCTAAAAGTCTTATAACATTTGCTCCTTTTCTGTATTTGGAAAACTAAATTACTGTAACAGCAGCCTCTTGACCTGTGAAAAGTTTTGATTAGTTTATGTCTCAAAAATTATTTCCCTTACATTTTATTTGCTGATAAAGTTATATCTATTTAAACTACGTGAAATCAAGCATTGACTGTGTTAAACTTAAAATAAAATTTTATTGTTATTTCAAAATATTCACCAGTTTATGTGTTTTATTTCTTTCCTGAATTGGAGAATAAGATACAAAGCAATTATTTAAAATTTGTCTGTGCAATTTATTTAGCAATAAGATTACCAGTAATATTCTAAAATTGGAATTAACACCACAGAATGAAGTTAATAATTTATAAGTTTTGTTAATACTTTTATTTAAAAGATTTTATATTCTTATGGATACTTATTGTTGTGTGATTGGAGTAAGTGGTAAAAATCATGATTTAAAAAACAATTAAACATAAAAATTTAAAAAATTAAAAATGTGTTTCGTAAAAATATTCAAACTGAATAAAATAAACAAGATATTCTGTAAAAGTAATATTAATTAGTTTATAATCCTTTATTATGCTAAAGCCCTGGTAACAAAAGATTGAAAGATTGATTACATTGTAAATATTAACTAAATACAAATTTTTTATTGCTTTTAAGAAAATGTAGAACATCTCAAATGATTTTAAGAAGAGCATTACCTAAAAAATTTAATGTTAAGATAATTTTTCAACCAGTATGAAATATAAAATAATTGTAACCTTTGATTGGTTAACCTGTTCAAATAATCTAAAATTTATATATTGGTAGTGCTCAGAAATTTTTCGTAAAACCTATTATAATTGCTGTTGATATGTCTCGTTCAGGTCAGGTAATAAATTAGGTACCTCGGCTGCTTAATGTTGGATGATGAGGGATTTAGTTAGCTGATTGTCAATTTTGTTCATGTTTTAAAGCTTTTCTAAATTTTCTGTGCTCAAACTTATCTTGTATTTTGTTAATTTGCGAATTATTTAATTTTGATCTTTAAGAATAAAAATAAAATTTTACCACTTGTAATTAAAGAATTAATTAATTAATAATACAGTAAATCTGAACCCCGCTCAACCATATAATTAATCAAAACAGATCCAAATAATTTTTTTTATTTCGGGATTAACTTACTCAGTTTTAATACTGTGCATATGCACAGTGCACCACTTCAATAAGTAGTTTCATTAAGGTATAGAACAGTTTCCCGTGAAATAAATTGGATATATTAAGATTTCACTGTTCTGGAAATTCATTTATTGATGTGTACGTTACATGTTTATCTGGTGTGACAAAGATATCTACTACATACTGTAGAAAGGTCATTGTGTATTTCCAGAATTCTTATAAAATTATGACATAATATTGCTGCAAAACCTCAAACTTCTTTATAAAGAATTAAAATACGATACACTAAATATTATTTCATTTTGTTCTCGTGAAATTACCATACATCGTTAATACATATTAATAACAGTCATAAATAATTAGTACTCGGTATTCACTTTCACCGTTTTTAAATTTTAAATGTATGTCTGTGATTGATATCCAGAAATTTTGCTTATTCAAAATCTTGTCTGCCCATAATATTGTGGTTGAGTGAGGTTTTACTGTATTAAATTTTTTTTTAAATAATATAATGTTAAACTTTGTGAAAAATAAAAAAGTATCATAAATATGGACTGTTAAATGAAATCAATACACTTAATCGTTCGGATAATTTAATAAGGTTAACTTACTCCTGGTGCATTAACTATAATGTTAATTTTTTGTTTAAATACTCATCAAAACAGTTTTGTCTTGTATTAGTAGAAATTAAGTTACATTGTAATGTGCTTGTTCTTGACCTCGATTTTAATAAAAAAAGGCTCCTAATCATTTAAAATGGCATAACGTGTGTAAGAATTGTATAATGTGTTTTACTTTTTATTTTTAGTTCAATTATTTTGCGAAGAAGATCCCAGTTATTTTTATTTTATGAAATATTTATTTATAATTTTCTGTTTGTATATTTATGTAAGAGGTTTTAAGTGTGCATACTATAAAAGTTAGGTGGTTCAGTATATATATATTAAGTAAATAAATATATATATGTATATATATTCATGCCTGAATATTTGACTTTTTATTTAATCCTTTAAACCGGTATTTGTTATTATATAACTTATGTTAATTGTATTGGGGAAAATGTTCTGATTATACTCAACTTGGGTACAATCAAGATTTCAATTCAAGAGTAGAGTAACCATTTATTCCTGTAATTAATATTATTTTCCAATCAGAATTAAAAAAGGAAGTATAAATAAATAGCTGTTATCAAAAAATAGGAAACAATTAAAAAAAGAATAATTAACATTAGACCTAAGGTGTTGAATAATTGATTTAAAGAAGTCAGAAAGGATATTGAGAAAATTTAAAGAACCAAACCAAATTTAGACAAATAATTACGGACTTTAACCCTTTGAAAACTGACTGTTATTTGTTAAACACAAGAATTGCAAAAATCAAAACACCTGCTCTATCTAACGGCCTTACCGACAAAAAATTATAATTGATTCATATAATACGTACACGCCTTTTGAATAAAATTACAAGAAAATAACTTCATAATTCTTTGCGTTTAGGCAAGCGAAAATTTTTGTGTTTACTTTATATTTTTTACTATAACAGACTTAAATTTCAGTTTAGCAAAAAACTTTATTTAACATGTTTTGTAGGCAAGAGCTTACTGGAATAAATGATGTCTTTTATTCAAATTTCCGTAAATATTTGACGAAGTTACAAAATCTTCAACATGAGTCCATTTTCACATCACAGGGAAGCATGAAAAATGGTATTTTACATTCTTTATGGTGATGTCACAGAGCCACTATTATATTTAGGTTACAGCTGTAAGCAAAGCAATGTAGAAAATTCTTTTCCCTACAACCACGCGTTTTGAAAAATTCTGTTGGTGCAGTTAGAAGGAGGAAGCCGTTACATGTCCTTTGCAACCCTGCCAAGTGTCAAATTTTTTGCCTCTGTGATGGTAAACCCCCTCCTGTAAAGTAAAATGGACTCGTCTTTCTTTTTTAAGGGCTTTCTTTTTCAAGGGGTGGTGTAAGCACTGAAACGTCATAGCTTCAACGCAAACTAAAGAACATGCATGTATGTTGACTTACACATGAGCTACACGGATTTCCATTCAAAACAATTAATTCCCAAACCATCAATGCTACCTACACACTATAGAGGGAATAAAAATTTTCCCTGTTATGATATTCTATATCTGAAAACACTATCAGATGCGTTAAAGAATTCCCTACAAGAAAAGTGCAATATTTACCGGTCTCCGATTTATACTGACCTTGCAGAAGCACGTTTTGTCGCCCCTATCACAATCCATTTGGCATCAACTAAAATTAGATTACCAGTGTGAATAGGGTTAAGGGCTTCCATAAAGAGCAAAAACAGAAAAAAGGAAGCGAGCCGACAGTTAGTGAATGCTGAGAAGGCGGGCTGCAAAATAGCTTTCAGAAACGTCTAAAGTCACCTCACATGGTCTAAATTGGCCCTATATGAGACGAAAAAATAGGTGTATCACTTCAGGAGAATTTAACCTGTAAGATAATTCATTCAAACAGTTTACAGTCTGAAAAATTATATAGATATTTGGTATTTATGAAGGAAATTATTTCCAGAACGGATAAATATGTTTAACCCTTGAAATTAATAAGAATAATAAAATATCCTATTGTCAAGATAATGTAATTTTCATTAACATGGGATAGCTGGTAAATTATTAATTTTTCTTTGAATTATTTTTCAACTTACACGTTTTATTTACAATAACATTTTTTTTATATTCATTTTTATTTTTATTTATGGCCTTTCGGAGGTTGAAAAAACAACCCTCAAATAATCACTTTTTTAGAAGAGCTGGAGCCCTTACACGGTTTTCTTCAATAGCCTCGCCATTCAGCGGTACCACAATATTCACAAATCAATAGAAAAATTCCCACTAACCATGTAGTGTTTCTAAATAGCTTACTTTTCCTCATACATTCAGCTGCTATTTAAATATAATGTTCACTGCTTTGTTCGTGCACTTTGCACGATGCTCAGCACAAATCGGCTTGTTGCACGCACGGCAATACACGGACGTCATTCTCCTCTTGGCAGATGGACATATCTTGCAAATCGTTCTTGCACCTTATTCAGGATGACCAACTTGAGGTTTCAGCAATGGTACACCCAATATATCTGCAATGGATTGCCGGAGTTGCCTTCGTAAATTTGGAGTTTCCAAACGTACCCCTAACCACGGTGCCACTAGTTCATGATGAAGTTCTTTTGCAAAATTTCGCCTTGACTTTGGTTTTTGGCCCAGCTTAGCAATGTTGTGGACATAAATAACGTAAGAATTCACCAATATGATGTTTATCATACCGAAAAACATACAGATTGGCCACCTTCTGGTTTTTCGGCTACACATGTATACGCTAAGGCTAATGAGTCGTAAAATTTACGAGCGGTATTCAAAAAAAACGGACTGAAACACTGCACTAATTGCAAACGGAAGCACGAGTAGACAGGTCAGTATGGTATATGAATACACCATAATGGACGAATCTATTGCTTGCCACTTCAGGGGGAGGGAACGAAAAAACTGATTCGCGCTCGTAGGAAATACGGCACATTAGCTTTCTATGGTTAATTGCAGCTGATATATCATACCATTTCCCAAAAGTACTAGTGAAAATAGTAACATTAACACGTTCAGCACGGATGCCGCCTTAAGGCGGCAAATCGAGGTTCATTCCAGAGACTGATGCCGCCTTAAGGTGGCATATACAATACCACATTTCTATAGCTTTTGTTAAATCGCCGGTGTACTGGCAGTGTTAGTAAAGGTTGTTCAGGGGTTCAGATCAATTCTACCAGCGCCACTGTGAAGATTGTCTTTCGTTACCAACTGCCTGGAATTTTTGAACAAATTTTAAAAGTGTAGTCTATTTGGACGTCTTAGTGCTGTGTAATTTTATTGTTTTATTTAATTATATCATTTATTCCTACGAATTTCTTCATTCCCAGTGACTTCTTTTTACAAATATAAGGTAAGAATAATACATTTTTACGTAAAAATAGTTTAATTATTACTCAAAAGAAATTTCTGTTACTTTCTGAACTCACGATTTCTATGCACTGTTTCCTTTGCAGGCCTACTGTACCTTATATAATATACTGTACTATTATAATTAAGGTCACAAAATAATTTTGTACAAATAAAAGTACTTATATTACTAATTTTTTCATATTGTCATGGTCTCACTAAAAATTATTAATTTATTTATTGTAAACATGTAAATATACTAGTTCATATTCTGGGTTATTTAAAAAAAATTTACGTGAATTTTAATGTTTACATTTTGTGAATTAAATATTTTTTATTATGAAACATTATTGTTTTTTCTTTATTTTACAAAAAAAATAATTTTTAATTATTTAATAACTTCTAAGTATAAATTTTTCTAATAATTAAAAATTTAGTTTGTAATATAAATTTCGTAGAAATAACAAACGCATATAATACCATACTATATTGAGCCGGTGAGTAGATGAGCAAATAAGGAAGATAAATAGGGGATTTCTTTATTTTTAAAGAGGCTCTCAAAAAAAAAACTGCGTCAAGTCTAAAACGATTTTTTGTTTTGACCCTTCATATCCGGACTTAATACCCACCTTCCACTGCAAAAGGGTAATGAGCATGAAATAGTTGAGCAAAACGGAGTAAAATAGTTTTGTCCTTCCACTAAGAAAGATTTTAACAGAAAAGAGGTATTTGCCTTCCACTGCCAGCGCGGTTCGAAACTGGGTAGCGGAGTGAGCTAGGCGAGAAATGAGATGGTTGGGGTTGATGCTTCCATTACCAGCAGCCAGCCAATCATTGGATCAAACAAGTTGTGGTTAGTTTCAAGTGTGTTTTTCTTGTTTGTTTGTTTCTAGTAATAATGTCAGACGATTCAAGTGATGATGACTACATAAATACAATAAGTAAATGCTTTTACTCTATAGTTATCATAAGAAAAATAAGCTAACAACCAAGATTTTGGATGAGTTACCACATAAGAGAGCCCGTCAAAAGGGATTTACTATGAATATTCTACGATTTACAAGATGAATATTTCAAAAATTATTTCAGAGTCAGTAGAGAACAATTTGAAGAATTACTTTCACTTGTAAAAGAAGATATAAAGAAACAGGATACAAACTTTATAAAAGCTATTTCATCTATAGAAAAACTTGCTGTCAAGTGAAAACTGATGGGAAGTGAAGCGGACTCCGTTCCAAATTAGCATTGCAGAGCATGACACACCGTCCCCTTTTTGCTCGCTCTGCTGTTTCATCTATAGGTGGAAGCACTTCTATGAGATTTGGTGTTGCGAGTTGAACAGAGTCCATCCAAAATCCGTTCAATTCTGCAACCTCTTTTGTAACTCTTCTAACTCGTACAGTCTGCTCTGCTCACTCTTTTCATAGCAGATGCACTTATATGACGTTAAACGGAGTCTCCTCCGCTCGCAGTGGAAGGCGGGCTTAAGTGTGCCATTAAAAATAGAAAATAATATACTTTTAATTAATTATGTAATAAAGAACAGAATCAACTCGTCTCCCCCAGTTTAACACATAAATTAAATAAAAACCAAAATTAGGTATTTACGAGTTTAAAGTTGTGAATGCCTAATTTTTCTATTTTTTTGTTAATTGCGTCCAGGAGACTCCCAAGGGAGTAAAGAACACATCAAGAAGAGTGTTGTCAAAATGTAGGTAAATATAGAACAAACGGTTTTATAATTTTGTTGAAAGGTTAATACATAAACTACCATGAACAGAGAAATGGTGAACAAATGCAGCATGCATCTACTTGGCGTCAATCACGCATAAATTTATGGACATAATACTTTCACCACTGTAATTTGTAAATACTAGCTCCAAAAGTAGGAGTGAGGATGGTGGAGACGCCTACACCCGTCAGTAAATATGCTTCAAAATTTAGTGTGATTGTTCTCATAATCTAAAATTCCATGAAGACCAGCGAAAAGGATGTGAACAACAAACGAGGAAAGTTGGCCAGTGCACTTCGAGGAACTCACCACTTGTATAAGAATAAAGCACTCTCAAGATTAGACATAATACTCTGATGAAACCTATGTGAATGCAAGTGAGTGCTTTAGAATGATCTGGAAGGCTGTTCTAAGAGAAGCAGAGAAATTTGAGAGAAAGATCCTCCACAAGGTAATGGGCCTGAAGATAGTAGATGGACAATATAGGTTATAATAACGGGAAGAATTGTACAAAGAAAATTAACGATTAGAAAATGAAGTTTAAACTTTTACAGACACCTGCATAAAATGGATGATACCAGTTGACAAATGCATTTTTAAGACACTAAACAATAGACGTAAAACTACCACAACACTAAAACTATTATATTTGTTTATTTAATAATCTGAATCACTAGTTTAAATAGTTTGAAGAAGTCAGAAAAATATTGCGAACACTTAATGAACTGAACCAAATTCAGACAACTAATTATAGACTTTAAGGGCTTCCATGAAGAACAAAAAAGAATACCGGAAGGACAGAAGAAAGGAGAAAAGCATATAGTAAAAAAATGCTAAGAATGAGGGCTGTGAAAAGAGCTTCAAAAAATGTGTATAGTCACCTTACATGATCAAAATTGATCCTGTTCAAGAAAAACAATCAATTTCACAATTATAACTGAGAAAGCATCAAATTTGATAATCAAAGACAAAAAAAACCAGTACAGGATTTTTCTTTTTCTAGTACAACTTGGTAGAGTAGGCTACTCATTACCGATACAAAGTACTTGATACTTATTTTGTGCTGTACCAATTCAGAAATATGACATATGTGACTGCTCATCGACAGCGCATGCACACGCAATTAGTTCCCCACCACAGCTTCTAATTTACTCCCACCTTGTAGCTTCGCTACGTCATGATTAAAATGAGCGATCTGACAGTCACAGCCAAAATCACTCTGTCGAATTGCCCTAGTGGTGAGGCGCAGCCTTAAGTGATGAAATAATATTTTTGCAGTACTCGGTTCAATTGGAATTAGTGACGAGGTGAGTCACCGGAGACTATTACTTTTGACCTGGTACAAGCAGTTCCTGCTGTGGTCTTTAACCTAATCTTATTCCCGATCAACTATTCACATCCACTCTGGTACTAAAAATAACAATAGTAATAGTAGCAATATCAAGAACACTGCTTACATTCAGAGCTTCTTAATTATATTTTTTTATAAACCTCTACCCCACAGGTTTCAAAATTGATGTACGCATATAATTCCTATTATTAATTGCTGATAACCTGTAAACCCACCGGGTTGGTCTAGTGGTAAATTCGTCAACTGATTTTCAGACGAAGGTTCCTGGTTCAAATCCTAGTAAAGGTAGTTACTTTTATATGGATTTTTGATGGTTGGAATTCATTTAACAATACTATTTCAGGAATGGTCGCCCTGAATCTGTACAAGACTTCACATCATACATATCCTCATGTCATGGAATTGCTTATTGTTAGACTTACCATAATTTCTGGACTCCAATTCCAGACATTTTTTTTAAAAGGGCTGTTTTTTTTTTAGTAAATAACATACAAAATAATTTTTGTTTATTTAATAATTATTTTTCCCCATGAAATACATTTGTTTACTATTAATTTGTAAGTAATTATTTTCTAAATTATTATTTTTATAATAATAATGTTAACTAAAAGTAGGCACACAAATATCCCTACATTTACTTAGAACTGAGTCCTGCAATAATATAAAAAATGTACCATTAGATTCTTTTCGTGCCCTGTAGTTCGACGGATGTGATATTTCTTAATGATATTACTTTACCAAGGAAAACCTTATCAGTTTTAATTTTTTTGTATAAAAGCCCACACAAGACATCTTTGAATTAACTTTAACCGTCTAGCATCACTGCGTACAATATTATCAACGTCTAAATCAAAACAGTGAAATTTCCTGGCACATATATCACTTAAACAGATATCCAAAAATCCCGGACACATGACTAGATCCCAGACTGTCCGGGCTAATCAAGGATGTATGGTAAACCTACTTATTGTTCTTAACTGAACAGATTGCAATGTACACACATTAGGGATTAATTTGTTTTTTTTTATGAATTCATGATAAACTGGGATTGTACTTGGTACACAATAAAGCCCCAAGTCGATTCCGAAGAATTTAGTTGGAAATTACTTTAAAAAAATAATAAATTTATACAAAATGGGAATAAAAAAAATTTAACATGATAAAGAAAATGATATTAAAATTAATGTAAGTGAAAAATTTACTAAAATGTCCTGATCCTGTAGTGGTATTAAGTGCTATTAAATCTGCCACTCAAAAGTTTAAAACATCACTGACAATAACCAAATGTAATCCTACAAGTTTATGCTATGGATTTACTTAAAAAAGAAAACATATTTATAGTAAATAAACATGTAACAAATATAAAATTCAAAAAAATGAATTATTTAAAATATATGTTCATATTAATTTAAAAGAAGATAAAATAATTAACGAATAAGTAAAATTCAAAGATGATAATTTAATCAGAGAAGCTGCTGCCATCTACAGTAATAAATATAAACACAAACAGGAATGATAAATTAAACTAGTTTTATCGATATGACTGAATGGAAGTCCATTCTAAATTTTTATTTTTTGATTACCGGTACTCTGAAGAAGGTGGTATCACCAAAAGATCGTAAGTTTTTTAAATAAAAAGTAAATAGCTAACAAAAAGGTACAAAATTATCATTCATGTTATCTATACTAATATAATAAAGAAGAAACGTCTGTTTGTTTGTTTGTATGAGGTAATCTCACAAACTACTGACTGATTTAAAAAAATCTTTCACTGTTGTATAGCTTAGAGCTTCCTGATCAATATAGGCTATTTTGCAACTTTAAGTAACTTTAATTAAGTGAGTTAAGCAACTTAAACTGTGCCGATGTCACATATTTTAGTTTATCGGGTGCATAGCACTTTATTTTTTCTAAGTCCTCTGGATGGTGTATTTTTTTGGGCTAGAAGCACGATTCAACTTTTATATTTCATAGAAAAACGTGAAGAATAACATTCGATTCCAAAAACATTAAAAAATCGGAATTATTCAAAATTTGTATTTTTGTACTGTATTTCATACATTTTGTTTTCATTCGACAGGTAGCGAATGAGTCATATATTTCCAATTACTCTGCGTACCGCACTTATGTATTAGTCTCTTATCTCAGCCATATATCAACTGTCTCTTTCTTTTCCATCGTTATTCTTCTAAGCATTTTATTCAATTCTGTTAAATCACAGGGACAAACATTTAAAATGGTAGGCATCGATTTGAGACAAGAGTGCTTCCTTCACTCATGGACAACTTTATATCGGACTTTCTAGAGCTGGAAGGGCAGAAAAACAATTTATTTTGCTACCACAGGGCAACAAAACCACAAATATTGTATATAGAGAGGTTTTAAATTAATTTAATGAGGCCTACATTAGCTGCTGTGAAGCGAAGCGAGTGGGGGCTGCTAGTAATTTATATAATTGTTGTAGATTTAATTTATCCAGACAAGCTGTTCAACCTGTCTACTCGAATGTAAAAGCAAAAAAGACATACTCTGGATGGTCTGAAATCATACTTGATACTAATCTAGCTATTATCAAACTGTGCAGCAATTTGTGGAAAAACTGCTCTAGATTTGACAAAAAACATACCTGACTTGCACAGATATCTCTCAGTACAATGTTTTACCTATGTTCAGTGCAAAATTATAGGATATACTTAATTGTAATAAACAAAACTCTATTTGTTGACCTTTATAGGTGCTTAGATTTGCAGTTATTCTTACAGTTATGATCACTAACTACCTAGCATCAAATTTACAAAGCAGCAACTGTACTTTTACTAGAAATTTTTATTATTTTTTACTTGTAGTCCAGTGAGTGAAGCATCAGACAGGGAAATTTATTATATATTGTTAATCAGTTATAACTTTATGTGGTCTTGGTTCTTTTCACCAAAATCTAATTAGTCTTAACTTATTATTACTTTATTTCTTAATTATTAATTTATTGTGTTATATTATTAACAAAGAATATAATTGAGTAATTTAAAATAAGATCTGCGATAGATTAGTTTTTGGTGTATAAATGAATGGTGTATTGTTTATACAACAATACTGTTATTAGTTCGTTAAAATAAGATGTTTCTGTATAATCCCAATAGATAGTGCTGTATCCTCTATTCAATGCCGTAGCCATCTTGCAATTCTCCCGCTCACACTCAGCTGTATCGTTACCCATAATGCAACTCAAATCAACATGAGGCTGTAGGTAAGTGTTCATAATGTTTAGTTCTGTTTTGGTTGAAACAGGGACCGGAATCGGTCCATATATTATTCCAGAAAAGTGTTACCATGATACACGTGATATTTATTTGTTAATAAATTTACTCATTATAATTAGTAAATTACTTTTGTATATAAAATAAATAAGTTAATGGTAAGCATCTTGCTAACCTACATTGAACTTGTCTTCTGTATTTTTCAAATTTCATAATAAAATTTTACTCGTAACTTACAAAATTTTATCTGTTTTTATTAAAGTCTAGAAAATTACTCTCAGTATTTTTTGGTTTCAATTATCTAGCCAGCTAATACTTTTTATACATCATTTATCAGCGTCTGGCTGTCAGTGTTGTTCTATAACCTTATTCTTTGAAACCTACCTCTGTAATCATTGTTTGATGTCAAAGTTTTTAGACAAAGAATGGTCCTATTGCTTTTAAAAATTATGTCTTAATATATAATTTAAATTCCGTGTGCTCTGACATAATTAAAATGCGTTAAATATATTTATAACGTCATAATTTTTATTTTTGTAGGTTAGGTTTATATTGTTCATTTTGTATCACACAATTTAATTATCTATTAGACTCTGTATTAATTAGATAATTTCTCAATATAATGAAATGATAATTTTGTTGTTGTTGACGTCCTAGTTATATTTACATATTATTTGTTAATGTTTATTTAATTTTAGTCTTATCTTGAATGTCTGTTTTCAGATGGAAAATTCTGCTTATGCCTCCAATCCTTTACCACCACCGGCATTAGTAGTGTTCTCTCAGGCTGGAGGGTTGCCTGAGGCACTTAGAATGCAGAGACCCTTCAACACACAGGTAAAAATCTATTTATAAAGCTATAAATATATATATTAATCAATCTAAAATTTGCTATTTGTAGAGTATGAATGTAACATTTGAACTCTATCTGTTATTTTATAATCGATTGTTTTGTATGTATAATTTATCTTTAAAAACGGCTATTAATATTGTTGTATTTTTAAATTCAAACGGTTTGTGTTTTGTAAATCATACTGATAGGCTTATAACATTATAAATTATTGTGCATTAAAGATTTGTTATTAACTTTCTTTCTTTAAAAAGGCTGAAACATAATAATAAAATCTTGTACTTGTTTGTAAGCTTATCACAGCCATAATTATACAGATAAAACGTAATAGTTTTCCATATTATCTCCCTCCCAGTATTTTGGTATTTCCCTAAATCATCTTTTTAAGTCAGGTATTTTTAATCTTTAAAAATTACTTACCTATATGAAGTATAACATGTAATGGTAAAATAAGGTAAAAATTGTTTGTTTTCATATTTTAAAGATTTCTTTTCATTTGCTTGCTTTTACCACCTTAAAAGTTCAAGATAAATTTGATTAAACTGATAGGTTGATTTTAAGGAATTTTGTAAAAACAGATTTTTTTATATCAATTTTCGTGAATTTTTTTTATTTAAAAAAATTATATCTTAAAAAATGGGAGCCTTAAACATTTAAATTTTAGTAATTTTTTTTAATGATAGTTAAATGCATTAAAATCACACATCCCGGTTAATGAAAAGTAATTTTTTTTATGTTTAAAAAATAAATTATTACAATAAATATATTATAAAAATGTCTAATTATGTTAATATCATAGTATAAATATTGTATAGAGTTTAAATATTCTAATGTGTTTAAAAATAAGCAAATAATTTTTTCATGCTTTGTTAGGTATAATAAAATATTTTAAAATTGAAATAAATTTTTAAAATCTGAATTTTCGAATTAACACGTAAAATAAAATGTAGGTGATCCAAAAAATATATTTAAAGAAGGTGTTATGTTGTTAAAAAGTGAACAAATTTATCTTAAATATTATATACTAAGTAATTGAAGTTTCTAGGTTGCTTGTTAAAATTTTTAAAACAACAACAATAATAAATAAAATATTTATTCATAATAAAAGTTAATTTGAAGTGGTTTTTTGAAATAAATTAGAATCAATAATATTTGTTTTCTGAAATTTTTTTTTGAATTTTATACTCTTTTTGTTTACCAAACACTCTGAAATATTATATATGTAACAATTTTTTTATTAACGTTTAAAATACCTTTATATAAATTTTTGTACAAAATTTTGAAAAACTATCATGGAGGAAGAATAATTTATACAATTAGTTACTGAAGAGATTTCCTCTGCTGTAAATTAACATTGGTAAAAATATACTTTTCTTGTTGTTCATTTAATCTGGAAAAAATATTTTTATATCATCGAATATGTAACTGTTGAAATTGATAACAAATTTTAGTAAGTTTTGAATATTTTCTTCTCCATATATTGTTAAAAAAAAAGTTTCATCATTAGAATATCCTATTTGTGTATTATTTTCCTCTTTAAGTTGTTATTATTAACTATATAACTATGTATTTATTTATAGGCTCATGTTGATATGATTATTTAATTTTATTAAATTTTTTAAAAATTAGAAAAACTATTATCAGGGTTTAAAAGATGCCTAATTTAATAGTATTTTTTACATTCTACAAAATAATTTTTTCTTCATTTAAAAACTGTTTAAAATATACAAGGGTGGTTCATTAATATAAATTGTCAAGTGATTACGATCATTAGAAATATGTTAGTTGATTTTTTTTGTTGTGAAATCATATATTTTTATTAAATTTTTGATCAATGTCATATATTTTGCCCTTACCAGGCAGGTGGAGTGTTAACTTATTTGCACTCAATTTGCTAGTTCCAGGGCTACAAAAATAGTTCTGTTTCTTTTCACATGATCAGTCAATTATATGACTGAAGCATTTAAGAGCAGAAGAGGTAGAGGTGTAAAAGAGACTAATCAGGGTTATCTCCTCTTAAGAGTAATGAATATCATTATACAGCCAGACCCTGTATTGATTGAAGTGAACTTGTCATTTGCAGGGTGGAAAGTAGATGCTTTTCAGAGGGCCAGGCATGCTGATAAGCATACTTTTCCACTCAGTAAGGAAGGCACTAGTAAACCACGTCACTCCTTGTTTTATTTAGTAAAGCCTCTATAAGTTCAAACTAGCCTTTCGGCTGAAACCTTAATGACAACACGTCATTCATTAACAATTAATGTATTTTTTTCAAAAATTTTGAGTTTTATATTGTGGAAATTATGCCCATAACGGGCAGATGGAGTGTTAAATTAATTGCACTCGATCTGTTTGTTTCAGGGCTACAAAAAATAGTTCTGTTTCTTATCACATAGTCAGCAAATTATATGACTGAACTATTTAAGAACAGAAGAGGTAGAGGTGTAAAAGACAGTAGTCAGAGTTATCTCCTCTGTTAGTAATGAATTTAACTATACAGTCAGACCCTGTGGTGAATGAAGTGAAGGTGTCATTTGCAGGGTGGAAAGTGGGTGCTTTTCGGAGGACTGGGCATGCTGATAAGCATACTTTTCCACTCAGTAAGGAAGGCACTAGTAAACCACGTCACTCCTTGTTTTATTTAGTAAAGCCTCTATAAGTTCAAACAAGCCTTTCGGCTGAAACCTGAACGACAACACATCATATATTAACATTTCTGTGGCAAGATGGCAAAATCTGATAAGTGCAATTTTGAAAATTTTTCAGGAGAACAGTTTAAAGTTTATATGTTCATTAAAAATCAGGTTTCATTGGAAATACTATCTACTCTTAATTTATTTTTCATCTAAATAAATTAAGAGTAGATAGTATTTCCAATGAAACCTGATTTTCAGTGCAATTTTCAAAATTGCACTTATCAGCTTTTGCCATCTTGCCACAGATTTAATGTATGTTTGTTCAGAAATTTTGAATTTTATATTGTGGAAATTATAGTGTTTCTAAAAATAAGTACAGTGAATTTTCTTGTAATTTTCAGGCACAAGAAGGAAAAGAATTACAAGTACCATTTAGTGCTACGGGTTTCGGTCTGCGTCTTATGGACAGTTATTCTGGTTTGCCAGCACATTTACTTCATCATTTGCAACCGCAATTTCATATTCATCCTGCTTTAGATCCGCGTTCTGTCCCATTCAGTGCTACATCTTATCAATCGTTGACTGCAACAACTGATTCAAATAAAACATTTCCATCTGCATTCGCACCTCCCCCAACTAAGTGTTTAAAAATGGAGGCAAATAATGAAAATCAGTTAAATGTAAATAATAACAATAATAATCATCCAACTGGTATATTCTACCAAAGTCGTGCCGGTTCAACTTCTCCAGGAAGCGGTTCCGTTTCTCCACCTGCCAAAGAAGAAGAACAACAGAGTTCTTCTATTGAAGACAGTGAAAGAACATCTACACCTACTACTGGAGAAGGTGCTGATCGATTAACTCCAGAAGAAGGTCGTGGATTCAGACGTGAGTCTACTTTGCAATATTTTTTTTACATTATTAATATTTTTAATAGTTTAAGGATGTTATTATCTGCATCAAAAATTATTTAAAGAGAAATGTAATTATATAAAAAAAATTGTGATAGTATATAGGTATTAATAATATCGTTACACCTTGAAATAAAATTATTATTTGGCCAGGTGTGATGTATTAAAAATTTTAGTTTAATAAATTTACAAAGGAATACTAATTTAGAAAGTATCTGTGCTATATATATTTTTATTTTGGTAAAATGTGATTTTTTTATATTTTTACATTTTTCTTTTGCTTTTTTTAGTTTTTTGCACGAGTTTTTTTATTATCAAAATGAATTTTTCACCTATTGTTTTAATGAAAATATTATGTGATATATTCGTGGAAAAACATTCCTTTTTTGAATGTGTTCCCAATTGTCTTACTGTAGAATATGGTTTATTAGAATTTAAGCAGATTTTTTGTTTTCCATAAATGAAAAAAATATAATTAATTTTTTTTAATAAGTTCAGAAGAAATTATTATTTTAAAGATATCATATTTTTATCTGTAATTTTATCTGCATTAAAAAAACGGAAATGTATATTATACATTTCTAGTGGATTACTAGTGGATGCGTTATTTTCTTCAGGACCGATATTTCTATCCTTAAATAAAACTTGAGTGATTTTATAAATCAAAATAAAGAAAATTAAATCTCCTTTTTGATATGTAATTTTTAAAAATGTAAAGCTACATTCATCTCACGTTTATCAGCGAAGTCGCGGTGTCATTTCAATTTTATGATGCATGTAAAAGTTTTCGTATTTTGTACAGGATCACAGTTAAAGTAATAAATTCAAAAAGAAAACGATTGCCGCAACTAAGTAAAAAATTATTTATTATAAATTTTTCACGTGCCGTAATTCCAAAAAGACTTTATTTTTACGAAGTTACTTTATAAAAACGTTTGGTTTATATATTTCGTGGGTTATAAATGTATACTAGCATTGTTTGTTTGTACAGTAGTCAGTTTTCGTTTTAAATTATTTTGTATAGTGCTTTTAAATTTTATCATAGTTTTCGTAATTTAATTTTGTAATGCACCGGTACATACCGAAAAGCGCAAAACCGCGGTGGACGGAACACGTTAGGGTTTAAAGGGAGACTGTACTTTGTATCCCGCCAATGTTAAATTTGCTATTTTTAGGTATATTTTTCACAATATTGGTATACGATAGGGAAATGAAACTTTACTTACTTGTAGTTGTCGGGTTGCTCGAGCTACTGATATTTTCGCAACTTAATCCGTTAAACCATAAAGTTAAAAACCGAATAAGGTAACATAAAATTTTTACTAATTTTTTTTTACGTTATTTTACGTATTAATAATTTTTGTAGCTTTTGAGGAAGTCATGAAAGTGCTGGAATATGTGAATGTACAAGATAAATAACGGGTAAAAATTTCAGCCTGGTATGTTTAATGATTTCCGAGAAAAATGTACCTATATGTTAAAAATCTAAATTTACGGGAACGGGTAAAAACACAAAAAGGCACAAATCAAAAACAAAATTTACACAAACAAGTAAATTTCCTATCAACATTTGGTTAGAAAGCTGAACCAACAGCTAAGAGTATTAAAAATAGTAATGCAGATATTTTAAAAAAACTAAAATTCTGTTTGCTCTAAAACGATCAGCATAAAATTATGAAAAATATTCTTTCTTGGTGACACGGTAATTTTTCTGGGTAAATTTCCTAAAAACTTATTTTTTTCATTAAAATAATTTTTTTCACGTAATTTTTAATGTTTTTGTGGTTGATCTCGGTCTGAACTATTGAAAAACTTTATGTTTTTCAACCGAAATTCAACCAAAAACCGAAAAAAATTCAACCGAAATTCGAAATTTCCAGTTAAAACCATCATGCAGTCTCGCCTTAATGAAAATACACAAAATATGGGAGCAACAAAAATGTAATACCAAAAGTAAACCTCACCTTTTATTATGGTAATGCAGTAATAATGGAAAACAAACATTGGAAACACTAGTTGCAAGTATAAAACCTAAGAAAGAAGTATGATTTTGATAGTTCCTATGTAGGCTTCAGTTATTGACGAGAAACTATGGTAATAATGAAAATTGTTCTAAATAAATAAAAAAAAAACCGCTGGTTATGTTTGAAAATGGTGTTATTCATAATTAATAACTACTTTGGTGCTGGGTTGATCTACCCAGAAACAATTAGTTATTTTTAATTCAATTTTTCTTTCATTATCATTTTTTTGTTGTTTGGAACAGTTGCGCTTCCAATCTTTCTTTCTGAATTTTGTGAATTCAAAACTTAATTTTTTAAATTTAATTATTTCATTATTGTTTTTTATTTTTTTATATGACCGTTACTGTCTCGAGGTATGACCTGTGAGAGATGGTGATATCCTTGTTGATTTGAATTTACGCTCGGAGCGAAAGAGACCCGTGGCCGACCAACTTAAGGCGAGACTGTATGATGGGTTTAACTGTAAATTTCGAATTTCGGTTCTTTATGTTTTTCAATAGTTCAGACCGAGATCAACCTCAAAAACATTAAATTACGTGAAAAAAATTATTTTAATGAAAAAAATAAGTTTTTAGGTTTACCTAGAAAAATTACCGTGTCACCAAGAACGAATATTTTTCATAATTTTATACTGATCGTTTCAGAGCAAAGGGAATTTTAGTTTTTTTTAAAATATCTGCATTACTATTTTTAATACTCTCAGCTGTTGGTTCAGCTTTCTAACCAAATGTTGATAGGAAATTTACTTGTTTGTGTACATTTTGTTTTTGATTTGGTCCTTTTTGTGTTTTTACCCGTTCCCGTAAATTTAGATTTTTAACATTTAGGTACATTTTTCTCGGAAATCATTAAACATACCAGGCTGAAATTTTTACCCGTTATTTATCTTGTACATTCACATATTCCGGCACTTTTATGACTTCCTCAACAGCTACAAAAATTATTAATACGTAAAATACCGTAAACAAAATTAATAAAAATTTTATGTTATTCCTTCTTCTGTTTTTAATTTTATGGTTTAACGGATTAAGTTGCAAAAATGTCAGTAGCTCGAGCAACCCGACAACTACAAGTAAGTAAAGTTTCATTTCCCTATCGTTTACCTATCTTGTGAAAAATGTGCCTAAAAATAGCAAATTGAACATTGGCGGGATACAAAATACTGTCTTTTCTAAGACATCTCAATAAAAGTGCATTAGAAGTTTGAAAAAAGAATAACTATGATACAAAGTAACCATATTTAGTACTTTCCAAATAATTATTTTATCTAAGGACTTGAAAAAACTTATCTACATTATCAGTTCCCAATAGAAATCCTTTGACGCTCTTCAGAAATCTCTTTCGCACTTCACATTTTTTTATTTCTGTAGGCAGTGGATTATAAAATTTATTTGCTTCTATTACAAAAGCACATTTGATATCTGGCTAAAATCTCAAAATCTTTCAGTTTGCATAATTTTATATTTTTAAAATTCCTTTAATTTCAAATTTCTTTCCATTATTTATTATCCATTATACAGTAAATAACATCACTTTTTAGTTTATACTACTCGAAAATATTTTAGATATTTCATCAGGTGGTAGGATTATAATATATAAAGTTGTATTACTTTTCATTTTTATTTATTTGTTTTATTTAGTTAAACATAGTACAATTATTGCTATACTAACCTATTTACAATATTTTTTACTAAATATACTTATACGCAAAAACTCTTCTTCACGAAGAGTTCTGTCCGCGCATAGGAGTAAACAAAAAAATTATTTAGACAAATTTATATGTACTAATAACTACTATAAAAAATACTATTATAAATTCTAAAAAGGGTACAAGAATTACATTAAACATTTTTTGTTAAAAGCATTAAAATAAATGATAAATACCATTAAATTTATATAAAAAAATAATATTAAATTTTTTAAACATTACCTTAGGTTATGTACAATTGTATTAATAGAGAAAAAAACTTCTTTTTTCAATAACTAAAACTACTTTATAATAATTTTAGGGAATATATGTGGATATTTTTACTTATGAGAATTAATTCAATTAATGAGCACAGAAACAAACAAAACAACTACTGCAATGAGGAAAGCAAAAAATAATCAGAGAACAGTTATTTTAAAACTAGGAAAAGTTTCTCAAGTTCTTGCTCGTATATCGATAGGATATGATATTTAAGTTTATGTTTCATACGATGTGGTGATATAATACTGTGTAAATACGATGGAAGTGCGTTGACGAACCGCCCCGCAAGATAGAGAAATGACTTCTGAAAAAATGTACTATTTGGTTTTCGTGTCCTTATTTTTCCAGCATTCCTAGTAGAACAATTGGTTTTAAAATTGGTTACTTTAAAATTTTTAGTTTGTATAGTTTTATATTTTAAATTTTTTGTAATTTCGTTGATTCCAAATCTCTTTCTATTTTATCCTATAATATTATACAACTTGGCGTATGTATTTTTGTATGTCCAAGTGTTCTTGAAAACGGCTCTAACGATTTTCCTGAAAATTCATTTATAGGGGTTTTCAGGGTCTACAAATCGATGACGCTAGTTCTCATATTTGCAAAAAAATCGTTAATTCGCTAAATTAAGAAATATAATTAGAACAATAAGCAGGTTACAGATGTAATAAACAATAGCAGATGATATAGTAAAAAAAATACACGGTATTATAAATATAATGACTACGTCAGAACTACATCAAGGGCTTATCTATTAACAACTCATTCTATTACCATTCTTTTCTTATCATATAATCCGAAACCGAGCAAAGCTCGGTAATCCGGTACTTAAACTGTTATACAGTACAGTGCATATGTAATTTTACAGAACAAATGAAATTTATCACCTTACCTTAGGTTTCATATATAAGTTTAAAAAATTTACGCGCGTTTTGGTGGTACCACCTTTTTCAGAGCATATTTTTAAAATTAAAATTTAGATCGGTGTTTCCATTCAGTCATTTAGATTAAAACTGTTCATGAGTTTTAAACAAAATCTAGCAACACCGTTCTAAAATTAATTTTAATTAAAAAAAATTTTTTTTGTTAAAGATTTTAATTTTTTTTTCTAGTAAATTTTAATTTTAATTTAAAAAATATGCTCTGAAGAAGGTTGTAGGGTACCACCGAAACGCGCGTAAATTTTTTAAAGAAAAGATGATAAATTTCATTTATTCTGTAATTTATATTAATGGTTGGCAGGATGCATTTCAAAAATTTATTTATAAATATAGTCTATAATTTTGTTTCAGTTATGACGAAAATGAAAACTGTCTTTCGTAAAAAATATGAGTTAACGTGAAATAATATTGCGAACGCAGTAGTTCGTTTAAAACCGAAACCGCGATCGAGATTGTTGTATTTTGTTAATTTTAAACAACGAACCACTTTTGTTTGTACTACTCGAAAAGATTCCAGATAATTCATTATTTGGTAGGATTATAATATATTACGTCGTATTATTCCAAAATCTTTCAGTTCATTTTGTTTCAATTTTTTAAATTTCTTTCATTTCAAATGTCGTTCCATTTAAGGATATTATTAAACTATTATACAGTACACTTGATATAGAATTTTGCTTGTCATGAAATTTTGCAAATGAAAAAATGGTTTTAGTGACATATTTGTGTTAACGTGAATTAAAATTGCGAAGATAATAAAAAAAGAATATTACGAAGATAATAAAAGATCGCGGTTTCGGTTTTAAACGAATTATTGGTTTAAAACCGAATATAATTCGTTTAAAACCGAAACCGCGATCGAGATTTTTGTATTGTATTTATTTTAAACAACGAACTACATCACTTTTTGTTTGTAGTACTCGAAAAGATTCCAGATAATTCATTATTTGGTAGGATTAGGTATAACAGGACGTCGTATTATTTCAAAATCTTTCAGTTCACCGTGTTTCAATTTTTTTAAATTTCTTTAATTTCAAATTTCGTTCCATTTAAGGACATTATTAAACTATTATACAGTACACTTTATATAGAATTTTGCTTGTCATGAAATTTTGCAAATGAAAACGGTTTTAGTGAAATATTTGTGATAACGTGAAATAAAATTGCCAAAATAATAATTCGTTTAAAACCGAAACCGCGATCGAGATTGTTGTATTGTATTTATTTTAAACAACGAACTACATCACTTTTTGTTTGTACTACTCGAAAATATTCCAGAAGATAATTCATCTGTTAGAAGGAATATATTATATTATGTCGTATTACTATAATTAACTAAGTTAACTTACTTATTTTATCACGATTTTCACTTATCTGCGCTGCACCTACATATTATTACCGCGGATAGCGGGAATTAACTCGTAGTTGGGGTTTTCACGTTCGCTAGTTTTTTTCTAACTTACGTAATTAGTTTTAAATTCTAAAATTATACCTAGTTGGGCCCATTTTATTACGTTTATTTTTTTCGGTTAGTTTTATTTATTTCACCAAAAAAGTTCAACAAAATCCGTTAACAATGAAAAAACAAATAAATAATCGTTGTGACATTTGATTAATATTTTTATAAAATTTATTTTCTCAAAAACATGAATTAATTTTTATGGTTTTTCAATTATGGTCTGTCGATGTCACAGAAAATAGTTTTAGGTTATTAAAGAAAAAATCTTAAAGGCTCAATCTTTTCTAAAATAAAATTTTAAAGTATGTACTATTTCTAAAAAAATCGGTCTCCTGATAAATTCAACAAAGTACCAAATAAAAAAATCCGGCTTCATTGAATTTGAATATATAAGTTAAAAATCTAGTGTGAACACTCACACAACTTTCTCTTGCCAATGCAAATAATTTACAATAATCCTAACATTAGTAATAAAACATTAGAAATAAACAAAAAACTAACCTCAATAAACATAACCTAATTTTAATCATGAGTGATAGACGCAAAATGAAAATCAACCTCAGTTTGTCTTAAAAATACAGAAAATCACTCTTTCACGCTAAACTAGGCTCTGTAGAGAAAAGTGCTTTAACTAAAAGTTGTAGATCTTTTAATTTCTTATAAATTTTATTATATACATTTCTGTCGTAAAATGCATACTAAGGCCGAAATCTTTAAAAAAAATCGATTTTTCACACGTTTTCGTGTGAAAAAAACAGAAAATCGCTAATTATACCGCTAAACTAAGCGTTATTCAAAATAATGTTTGAAATAAAAGTTGTAGAATTTTAAATTCTCTACATTTTTTATTGTATAAATTTTTGCGCTAAAATGCATATTAAAGCCGCAATCTTAAAAAACAATTTTTTTACGTGAAAACAGCCTCCTTGAGAATTTCAGCAAACATGACGCCTACCCTATCTTGTAGAGAATAAAAAATTTAGTAAACGAGGCGATTTTAAAAAAAAATCGTAGGACCAGTTTTTGAGAAAAGCGCAAAAAAGTGAAAAATTACACGAATAAACTACTACTTCCAGTTGACCGATTTTGATGAAAATGTTCGTGGCGCGTCTGGTAGTGTTATGTAACTTAAGTTTCAAGTTTGTACGATGTTCCGTTCTTGAGATATTCTGTTCACACACACACACACGCGCGCGCGCGCACACACACACACACAGACCAATCGCTGAAAATATGTTTTTTGGGTTCAGGGGGTCTGAAAACGTGTAGATCCGGTGAAAACTCGATTTTGAAAAATCGACATGAAAACAATACTTTCCTTTCTATATATTCATATAGGCAAGAAAAAGTTAAAAATGTTTTTCACTTCTTAAATTACGGCTTGCTTAAAATACAGCTACGCGGCTACTAATCTTAAATATACGGCGGCATTTAGTCTTAGAATATAAATACGAGTTAAGAAAGTTAACTACTCGTATTTAAAAAAATTTTTTACTGCTTAAAATTGCTTGTAGTTAAGATATACTCTTACATTAATTAAATTAATTCTGATTTTTCATATCCTGTATATTACCGGTCCTTCTAATTGTATTTTCGGACGCATTATGGTTTAGGCGCTTACAGGGGATGAAGAACAATATTTCGTGCAAAGATACGACCTTACAACCCTGTACTTGAGTAAAAACGATACATCAGTTGGGATACAGCGATGCTAATTATTTAGCGGGATTGTTTGGATAAGGTCGTCTTAAATACCCTTGCCAGCTTTTGATTGACCCGTGAAGTTGTGGTTTCCAGTTACTAGTTTTTAGAATTGGTACTAATTTTTAAAATTTCGAAAAATAGATGGGTAATACGGGGGGTGGGCGCTACTACCCATGTTGCCTGAATCTGACTGTCTACTTAAATTGACATAAAGTCTGTCAATTCGGGTAGACAGTCCGACAGGATGTTACTTACACAAACTAGCAACATGGATAGTAACACCCACCCCCCGCATTACCCATCTATTTTTACTTTCTCTTGCCTATATGAATATATAGGAAGGAAAGTATTGTTTTCATGTCAGTTTTTCGAAATCGAGTTTTCACCGGATCTATACGTTTTCAGACCCCCTGAACCCAAAAAACATGTTTTTAGCGATTGGTCTGTGTGTGTGTGCGTGTGCGCGCGCGCGCCTCTCTCTCTCTCTCTCTCTGTGTGTGTGTGTGCGTGTGTGTGTATGTGTGCGCGCGTGCGTGCGTGCGTGTGTGTGTGTGTGTGTGTGCGCGCGCGCGCGCGCGAGTGTGAGAGTGTGTGTGTGTGTGTACAGATTATCTGAAGAACGGAACATCGTACGAACTTGAAACTTGAAACTTAAGTTACATACCACTACCGGACCCGACACGAACATTTTCATCAAAATCGGTCAACCGGAAGTAGTAGTTTTTTCGTATAATTTTTCACTTTTTTGCGATTTTCTCAAAAACAGGTCCTACGATTTTTTTAAAAATCGCCTGGTTTGTTCAATTTTTTATTCTCTACAAGATAGGGTAGGCGCCATTTTTGCTGAAATTCTTGGTGAGGCTGTTTTCACGTAAAAACGTTGTTTTTTTTAAGATTACAGCTTAAATATGCATTTTAGCGCAAAAATTTATATAAGAAAAGTTGTAGAGAATTTAAAATTTTACAACTTTTATTTCAAACATTTTTTTGTATAACGCTTAGTTTAGCAGTAATTAGCGATTTTCTGATTTTTTCTCACGAAAACGTGTGAAAACAAATTGATTTTTTTAAGATTCGGCTTTAGTACGCATTTTACGACAAAAAAGTATATAATAAAATTTGTAGAAAATTAAAAGATCTACAACTTTTATTTAAAGCATTTTTCACTACAGAGCCTAGTTTAGCGTGAAAGAGTGATTTTCCGTATTTTTAAGCCAAACTGAGTTCGATTTTCATTTTGTGTCTTTCACTCATGATTAAAATAAGGTTATGTTTTTGAGGTTAGTTTTTTTTTATTACTAATGTTTTATTACTAATGTTAGGTTTATTGTTAATTATTTGCATTGGCAAGAGAAAGTTGTGTGAGTGTTTCACACCAGATTTTTTACTTTCTCTTGCCTATATGAATATATAGGAAGGAAAGTATTGTTTTCATGTCGATTTTAAGAAATCGAGTTTTCACCGGATCTATACGTTTTCAGACCCCCTGAACCAAAAAAAAACATGTTTTTAGCGATTGGTGTGCTGTGTGTGTGTGTGTGTGTACAAAATATCTCAAGAACGGAACATTGTACGAACTTGAAACTTAAGTTACATACCACTACCGGACCCGACACGAACATTTTCATCAAAATCGGTCAACCGGAAGTAGTAGTTTATTCGTATAATTTTTCACTTTTTTGCGATTTTCTCAAAAACTGGTCCTACAATTTTTTTAAAAATCGCCTGGTTTACTCAATTTTTTGTTCTCTACAAGATAGGGTAGGCGCCATGTTTGCTGAAATTCTCAAGGAGGCTGTTTTTACGTAAAAAAAGTGTTTTTTTTTTTAAGATTACGGCTTAAATATGTATTATAGCGCAAAAATGTATATAATAAAAAATGTAGAGAATTTAAAATCCTACAACTTTTATTTTAAACATTTTTTTGTATAACGCTTAGTTTAGCGGTAATTTGCGATTTTCTGTTTTTTTCTCACGAAAATGTGTGAAAAATTGATTTTTTTAAGATTTCGGCCTTAGTATGCATTTTACGACAAAAGTGTATATAATTAAATTTATAGAAAATTAAAAGATCTACAACTTTAATTAAAGCATTTTTCTCTACAGAGCCTAGTTTAGAGAGAAAGAGTGATTTTCCGTATTTCTAAGCCAAACTGAGGTTGATTTTCATTTTGCGTCTTTCACTCATGATTAAAATTAGGTTATGTTTATTGAGGTTAGTTTTTTGTTTATTTCTTATGTTTGATTACTAATGTTAGGTTTATTGTTAATTATTTGCACTGGCAAGAGAAAGTTATGTGAGTGTTTCACACCAGATTTTCAAAATTCTAAAACTTCTACCACAACATTGGCCAATCGATATTTTATGTTATTAACTAATCTGTACTACGTTTTTTACGCTAAATAAAACGATAGTTTACCCGTGCCGAACGATCGAGCGGTTACCGAGATAGCAAGGGTTCAGAATATTGTTAATAAATCAAAATTTAAATAACTTATGAATTTGAAATTCCGTACACGATGTAAAAATAAAATTGTCTATGTTGTGTGAAAATTTCAAACTTTTCGGTCAAATATTTATCGAGTTACACGCCTCTAAAAGCATGAAATTTGTTGCGGTATCAAAAAAACCGGGTCTTTTTGTCTTCCAACCTCGATATGGCAATTTTTAAACAACATTAAAAATATAGGACTATTATAGGTAAATGTAGAATAAAATGAGCTAAATTTTGATGTAAAGTATGTTGAAATCCGACTCATAGTTTTGGAGATGCAAGGGTTCAAACTCGGGTGTCTATGATTATGAAACCGATAGTAGTGTTTAGTGTCTTAAAAATTTCTTTTGTCAACCGGTTGTCATCTATTCTATACTCGTGTCCGTAGTTTTAGTTTTCTTTTTCTAATTGTTTCTATTAATCGTTCATTTTCCATGTAGAGTTCTCGACCTCGTAACCTATATTGTCCATCTACTATTTTTGCGGAGGATGTTTCTCTTAAATTCTCTTCTTCTCTTAAACCAGCCTTCCCGGTCATTCTAAGGCCACACTCGCGTACAGACACACAGATTTTATCACAGTATTATAATGTCTGATCTTATTTCAATACGACCACATTTATGTAATTCTGAATCACAATATTGAGTTACAAATATTTGCCGTAATTGTTGTTTTAACCCTTTATAGGTCTTTGGTAAGTGTACTTACCACTGGCAATAAGATCGATTTTATTTAAGAATAAGTTATGCAGTTGAACCTTTTTGGCATATTCTTTATAATATTATTTAGCGATTTTCTATTTTTCTTTCACGAAAACGTGTGAAAAATCGATTTTTTTTAAGATTTCGGCCTTAGTATGCATTTTACGACAAAAGTGTAGGCCTATATAATCAAATTTATAAGAAATTAAAAGATCTACAACTTTTATTTAAAGCATTTTTCTCTGCAGTCTTAGTTTTAGCGTGGAAGAGTGATTTTCCATATTTTTAAGTCAAACAGGTTGGTTTTCATTTTGCGTCTTTCACTCATGATTAAAATTAGGCTATGTTTATTGAGGTTAGTTTTTTGTTTATTTCTAATAGTTTATTACTAATGTTAGGTTTATTGTTAATTATTTGCATTGGCAAGAGAAAGTTGTGTGAGTGTTTCACACCAGATTTTTTTTAGATTCATTTTATTGTGTATTCATATTTTTGACTTTTGTAATGTACCTTTTTGTGGAATAAATAATATAAATGTTTATTAAAACGTTCAGTTTTGAAGTACATTTTTGATTTTCTATTTTTACCCGTGTAAATCGAAAATAAGTATCGGTCCTTTCTGATTCGAATTAGATGTTCAACTATTTATATATTAAATTATTATTTTAAAATTAAAATTCTTTGAGAATTTTAATTTCAAAATTTAAAAAACCTGCAGTTATTTCTTTGTGCGCCTTTTTTTAAGTTAAATCTGGGCAAATATTTCACGAATTTAAACGATTTACATTTAAAATTTATAAAAAAATTTGGACGAAAGGATTTTAAATGTTTTACTTATGTTAAACCCCAAAAATTATTTCCTTGGTAATAATTTCGTACGTATTTCCTTGGAAACCGGACTTTCGTACGGTAGAAATTCATTTAATGAACATAATTGTTATAAAATACACGATACTTTTTATTTTATAAAAAAAATATTTATTTATTTATTATATTTATTTGTTCTTTTTTTGCTAACTGAACTGGGGATTTTTAAAGTTGTAAAATATCTTTTTCATTTTCAGTTAATGAATCGTTATGCCGTAATCAATAAATGGTGTATCTAATAATAATGACGTAACCTTTTTTATGCTACCCAATGCTACGCCCTACACTTTACTGTCTGAATTCAATAACGAATTGTATGAATTATTCACCGTTTTCAGCTTTCCATTATCGTAATTTTTTATGTTCGAAAATTCTTCATTTAATATAATATTAGTATTTTGTTAGCCTAATGATTTTTCTTCAAAAAATTTATCTTATTAGATTACTTATTTACTTTTTAACTATATCTGATTTTTTTTAGCTTGGTTGTGAATCTTTGTGTTAGAAACGTGTGAAACACTCACTCAGTTTTCACAAGATCCTTAAAGTTTGCTTTGTTGTATTATTTTCTCATTAATGTTTTTATAGAAGTCCATAGAATTTTGGTATTCGTTTCTGGTCGTCTCGATTTCTTATTTTAGTTTTATAAAAGCTCGTCAAACTGTAGTCGTGTTCATTACATTACAATATTTTGTACAGCACAGTATGAGAGTGTGTTAAAATTTGCTGAATTTATTCGAGAATCCAGACTGGTTAATAGATGCCAAACGTGTTTATGACTGAATCACCGAGGCAGTCATATTGCAATTTGTTCTTATAGAATTGCGGTATTTATAATTGTTGATGTACGAATTAAAATAGCTAAAATTCTTTCTCCTTTGTATTGTGTACTTAGTAGCTGTGCATATATGCGCTCGCTCGATTATGGTCTTGCTACCAACACCTGCTCTTCTCTTTAAATACTAACAAAGTTATAAAATGTGTGAAATTTTTAAACGTTATACAAGATCGTTTATTGTTACAGCTATGTTTTATGTAATTTATTTTGTACTTCGTGTACATGATGTGCTTGTTTACAGACACTCTTCCTAACTCAGCCTATGCAAAAATCTTGTTTGTAAAAATTTACCGCTGTTATACACGAGGAATTTATGAATTTTATAAGGGTTTGTCATAAATTTTATAAGTAATTCACTAACATATACTGCTCTGTTACGATGTTTGAATCCAATAATAATAGTACAGTACGAGCTCGCTAATCCAAACTTATAAAAACCCCGACTGTTCGGATTACCGAAAAGTTGGGATCAGCGAATTTTTGTCTTAAAGACAAGATTCATGTGTAAATGAGTAAGTACAATATTGTTTATGTTGGAATAAACTAATTTAATAATAATATACGAATAATAAAGTGACCTTTACACGTCTTTTCCACAAAAAAGGTCACATTAAAAGAAATAAATTAACAATAAAAAAATTTGTAAATACAGTACATTCAGTAAGTTAATAAAAATATGTACAGTCGTTTATGTTGGAGTAACCTAATTCAATAATTATTAAATACGTACTTTTCTCTAACTTTTATTTTTTCACAAAAAGTCACTTATTTTCTTCTGTTTCTTGGAAGCCAAACTTTGTTCGAATGGTTCGTCTCAAAGCTACATACGGAATAATATTTTATGAAACGGCTTAACGGTTTCCTAAGCCCACTCTATACACAACTTGCAACTGCTACTTCATGGTTGATTTGATTTTACGGTAGTTTTTCGTAATCATCATCATTCTGCAGTCATTTTTGCGATTTCGGCGTCTGAATACCGTATTAAGAGATTCAAAAAATAAACGTAGGCCTACCGTAGGAAATCATCATCGCTACATAAAAACGAATTTATTTAATAGTTCGGATTACTGGAGGGTTCAGATTAGCGAGCTTGTACTGTACTTTATTTTCAAAAAATAATACAATTTGTATCTTAACATTTTATATTAATTTTTATACAACATTCATTCCTATTATCGCATTAATTCCAATACCTGAGGCGGTGGAAATTACCATATCCAATTATGGTTAAGAAACCATGCACCAGGATTTATAAAAACGACATTTCGCTAATCTTAAAGCTATTTACCACAAAAATTATGGTAAGCAAGCTCACAGTTAACAAAGCCGGCCGCATTGGCGTAGTTGATAACGTGCTCGCCTCTCATCATGCGGTCTTGGGTTCAAATCCTATTCAGGCACGGCATATTTTCATATGTTACAAAAAATCATTTCATCCTTCACCATCTGGATTAACAGTAAACAATAATTGCAAAACAGTCGGACGTTAAACCAAAAAAAAAACAAAGCCTACAGTTGATTTTCCCGTTAATTAACTCTTTACATGTCATGTAAAAATTATTTTTACACAGTTCTTAAATGAATTTTATATTAAGTTTATGCTATTACAAACATAAAAATTTAATCTATGACAGCTTACCATAATTTTCTTTAATGATCAATATCTCGAAAATGTATAATAGTATTCTTATGTAACTAATTTTCCAATTCCCGCATAGGTCTATTTTAGTGAAATGTTAGCCATTTAACTATTGTTGGCACGGAAACTATTAAGCAAATACGAGTCGAGTATATTAGGTTTAATGAATTTCACGCCTGAGTCAAGAAGGTGGGATCGATTTTCTTTCATTTTTTTGTACGCAAGAGATTTAAAAAAAATCGTTGCTTTTTATTTTATGTGTAAATTATTATGGGTTTAATGTCATTCGTATATTTATATTTTAATTTGATAAATTGAATTATTTTAATTTGTAAAATGTACATCTCACATCTGGTTAGATTTTAATAATTTTTTTTATTCTTTGGTCGGGAACACGAATCGTTTGACCAATTTTGTGCATACAAATAGCATTGAATTTCGTAATTGTCGTATATTTCAAACAACTGTTTGTTTTTTTGTGTAGTTAAAAAAGTTATTTCGTCTCCGAAGAATTTCTTGAAAATTTAGTCCGGGAGAAGATTACAGAAGCGTTTAAATATCTTTTTAATTTTCATGGTCGTGTTCGATAGGGTACGCGACAAGCAATTTAATCGTGTAGTGTGTGGTTTAGAGCTAGGTATTGTGTTTAGGGGACAAAACAAGACGACGCGCTTGTTGTAGTGATTGGCAAGTGTTGCACGCAGAAGGCGACAAAAACTTTGAGATGAGAAGCCATCAGTTGAACTTGTGTCCCCTCCTAATGACCAAAGTTATTGAGTCCCCCTCTCCTAACAGTACTTGCTGCCGCTTGCTTACCAGTCTGGTGGTCACCGGTTCTTGTTAATACCAAAGTCATTTGTAGTGCACTTTAATGGATTCAGTGTGTTATGTCAACTTCCCCTTTCACCGCTGATCACTCATACTTCTTCGTCTACCCCGGTTCGATGGTTAAGTTACGTTTGGTTACATTACCTTTCTTCAGCCACTCAAAATCTGTGTATACTTACTAATGGCCGTTGTATTTCGTGAGGGGTATTTTCTTTAGGTGTACTTAATTCTTCATTTTCTAAATCCCATAGTTGTTAAATAAGTACGTTGATGTGTAATGAATTGTCGCTTGAATGTTTTTCTCCTTACAATTTTGATCTGCTCGTTAGTGTAGTGGTCAGCGCTACTAGCGTCCATACCAAAATCCCGGGTTCGATTCCCAGTCAAGTCTGATATTTAAAAAAAAATTATCACTTCATATATCATTGCCATCGCATAAACCGATGCTTATTATGTATGATCACCAATTTTCACTTGGGTGATGATTAATTTTCTCTTCACGTTTTTTGTTAAAAAAATCTGGTGTGAAACACTTACACGACTTTCTCTTGCCAATGCAAATAATGACCAATATAACCTTACATTAGTAAACTACCTACATAAAAACACGGAAATATCATTACAGTTTCTTAATCCACCGTAGTCACTAATGATCAAGATGTTGATACGACTTTAAATAAACAAAAAACTAACCTCAAAAAACATGACCTAATTTTAATCATGATTGAATGATCCAAAATGAAAACTAACCCAACTCTTTGACGCTAAACTAGGGTCTGCAGTAAAAAAATGCTTAAAATAAAAGGAATTGTCTACAACTTTGATTGTGTACACTTTTGTCGTAAAATGCATACTAAGACCGAAATCTTTAAAAAAAATCATTTTTTTTACAGATTTTCATGAAAAAAAAACTAAAAATTACTAATTACCACTAAATTACGGGTTATACAAAAAAATAACACGGATAATTGTTGTAGGTTTTTCAAGTGTCTACAACTTTGATTGTATATACTGTCACCGGATGGCAACATTAAGTGGCGAGTTAAAACCTTAAATTTTGGTGGCCCTGAAAAGGGCCGTTTAAGCGGTGGTCGTCTTGATGTGCAGCATCGGTCGTAGTCGTCGTAGCGGTCGAGGAGCTGGGCGACACGGCGTGTCGTCGTCCAGCGGAGACATTATCTTCTTCCCTTCGTTCAGTAGAGTGCTCTTTTTATAGTCACCGAGAGCGCTGTGGTAGGAGACGGTTACTGGCTCGGCCTTGATGACAAAGGCCTCTATCGGAACGCAGCCAAAAGGTTTGACGGTACGCCGACAAGGGCCGAAAGAAGTATTGAAGGCCGGCAACACAGTAAATTATTAATTAGAAGGGGTGGCGATGACAATACTATTGCCCTAAAATGCATATAAGGCCGCAATCTTAAAAAAAAAAAATTTCTACGAAAGCACAGCCTCCCCAAGAATTTCAGCAGATATAGCGCTTACCCTATCTTGTAGAGCATCAAAAATGTAGTAAATGTAATAAAGTCAACAATTTCTGAAATAATTATGAACTGATACTATTTTACAACACTTTAAACAAAAATTCACATTGCACAAAGTGGAGCAAAGCGGCCTTCTCATATATGGCCGAAAGCCTTGTCCGAGGGTAAATGTAATCTCTTCTGTTATTCAGTTATACAGTAGAATTGAGATTAAAATACAATAATATGTCTTTAAAACTATGGAATTATTAAAAGTTAAACAATTATTTATCACATTACTAAATAAACTACAATCTAAAATTAAAACAAAATTAATTAACTAAGCGTTATAAATAAGTTAGGTGTATATTTATTTTGTAAGCCTCATTTCTGTGTTTCCTTATTCTACGAGTACATTTTAGTATCGATTCTTGCGCCCTAATTTTCAACTTCCTATCGTTTAAGTTTCGATTATATAAAGGAAGAAAATTATTCATTTTAGGTGCCAAATAGCCTTGGTGGCCCTGATAATAGAGCATATTTTTGCCAATTGTGGAAGTATTTAGTGTTTGTTTCGAATTGTTTAACAAATGTTCAGTGCACCTGGCTTCTACGCCGGGGTCCCGGGTTCAATTCCCGGTCAGATCTGACATTTTTTCATCTATCACTTTTCTCACCGTTTGCATTATCAGTAATTGTAAACAGTTGAACGTAAAACAAAATAAAGTTGTAATGATGGTCTTTGTTTTGGAAATATAATATATTATTATGCCTCCTAATTAAAATTTCTTTCACATAAAGTTTCCTTATATACATCTCTGATTAATTACTCGGAGGTTCGTTTTTATTAAGTTTATTTCTCGGAGGTATCATTCATAAATTCCACCACCACTACATGTTGATATTTCAGCTTCAACTCTATGTAATACAGCAGGTTCTCGATTTACCGTGGTAAAGTATGGTTGGATACCGACGTTAAATCCGAACCTTCAAAAACGGGGTAAGGGAATATTTGTATACTACACAGAAGGTTGTCCTCGATGGCAGTTAATTTACGTTTATTTATTACGTTTTTATCCATAGGTTGAGGAGAATAATTACCACTTTATTAAAAGAAATGACCGAAGTGAATAATTATATTAGAGCAAGTGTTGCCGTATCTATGCATTAACGTAGGAGTATAAATTGTCCAATCAAAACTCATAAGAAAGAAAGCGATCTAATGGGGGGGGGGGGTTATTCTTTTATCAAATGAGTAGTGTTAAATGCGAGACCGGTTAATAATCCAGGACATACTATATGCGAGAAAAATTCAAAAATTTCGTGTGAAACACTCCCACAACTTTCTCTTGCCAATGCAAATAATTAACAATAAACCTAACATTAGTAACAAAACATTAGAAATAAACAAAAAACTAACCTCAATTAACATAACCTAATTTCAATCATGAGTGAAAGACGCAAAATGACAATCAACCTCAGATTGACTTAAAAATACGGAAAATCACTCTTTCACGCTAAACTAGGCTCTGTAGAGAAAAATGCTATGAATAAAAGTCGTAGATCTTTTAATTCCTTATAAATTTGTTTATATACACTTTTGTCGTAAAATGCATACTAAGGCCGAAATGTTGAAAAAAAATCGATTTTTCACACGTTTTCGTCAGAAAAAAAACAGAAAATCGCTAATTACCGCTAAACTAAGCGTTATACAAAAAAATGTTCGAAATTAACGTTGTAGGATTTTAAATTCTCTACAACTTTTATTATATACATTTTTGCGCTAAAATGCATATTAAAGCCGTAATCTTAAAAAAAAACAATTTTATTTACGTGAAAACAGCCTCACCAAGAATTTCAGCAAACATGGCGCCTACCCTATCTTGTAGAGCATAAAAAATTAAGTAAACCAGGCGATTTTCAAATAAAGTCGTTAGACCAGTTTTTGAGAAAATCGCAAAAAAGTGAAAAATTACACGAATAAACTACTACTTCCGATTGTCCGATTTTGATGAAAATGTTCGTGTCGGGTCCAGTAGTGGTGTGTAACTTAAATTTCAAGTTTCAAGTTCTTACGATGTTCCGTTCTTGAGATATTCTGTACACACGCACACACACACACACACACACACACGCGCGCGCGCGCGCGCGCACACACACACACACACACACACACACACATATACACGCACACATACCAATCGCTAAAAACATGTTTTTTGGGTTCAGGGGTCTGAAAACGTGTAGATCCGTGAAAACTCGATTTCGAAAAATCGACATGAAAACAATACCTTCCTTCCTATATATTCATATAGGCAAGAGAAATTAAAAATTATATGCACAAAACAATCATATCTTAGTGTATACTTAAAATATTTACTTGAATTTAGTGTTAAATGAAAGAGAAAATTCCATCCGACATGAATCCGCGTACATTTTTTGTAAATTAACTATACCGGTTTTGATAAAAAATAAAATAAAATTGAATGACACCTACAACCTTTGTAATGGGGTAATATTTTAGTATATGTAAATATTATTAATATATAAAATTTTAGCATTGAATTAAATAAGATTTAACGACAAATTGAAAGAATGGTTGCGGGATTTTTAAGGAAAAATATAAACAAACCAATAAAAAGTAACCTTATAACTGCATTTTTGGTCGAAAAGTACTATAATAAAATCATAAGTTTGAACAGATTTATTGAAAGGTGTTTAACAATAGCATTTTAATCTTTAAACAAAAGTACTTTATGATTAATTACCTTATGCCAATAATCTCACAATAGAACGATCGACAAATTGAAAAAAAATTAATTTAATCTGAAACGAAATAAAAAGAATTTCTCTCAAATCACATTAAAATCCTTGTTAGTGACTTTAATGCATAAATTTTTAGTGAGAGAAGTTAAGAGAAGCTGTTGGCAATTTTATTATCCAGCTCATAAAAGAACCAATAGAAATGGTGAAAACTCACTTAATTATGCGAAACGTTGAATTTTATTAATGTCGACATACTACAGCCACGGATAAACAACACAGAAACAAAGCATGGAGATTACCAAATTCCAACTTAGATGAATTTCAACTGGACCATGTATCAGCCTCTAACACCTGTTCAAAAGAAAACCAAAACGTTAAAGTTAAAGTAAAGGTATTTAATTTTAACTTCAGATCATTATTTATCATTAATAAAAATTAAATTAATAACACAAATCAACAACGAGATCCATTTCATTAAAATCCTGAGATTTAATAAACAAAAATCTGGTGTGAAACACTCACGCAACTTTCTCTTGCCAGTGCAAATAATTAACAATAAACCTAATATTAGTAATAAAACATTAGAAATAAAGAAAAAGCTAACCTCAATAAACATAACTTAATTTTAATCATATATGAAAGACGAAAAATGTAAATCGATCTCAGTTTGCCTTAAAAATACAGAAAATCACTCTTTCACACTAAACTAGGCTCCATAGAGAAAAATGCTCAAAATAAAAGTTGTAGATCTTTTAATTTTCTATGAATTCGATTATATACACTTTTGTCATTTAATGCATACTATGGCCGAAATTTAAAAAAAATCGATTTTTCACACGTTTTCGTGAGAAAAAAACAGAAAATCGCTAACTACCGCTAAACTAAGCGTTATACAAAAAAATTTTTGAACTAAAAGTTGTAGAATTTTAAATTCTCTACAACTTTTATTATATACATCACCAAGAATTTCAGCAAACATGACGCCTACCCTATCTTGTAAAGAATAAAAAATTGAGTGAACCAGTCGATTTTAAAAAAATTGTAGGACCAGTTTTTGAGAAAATTGCAAAAAAGTGAAAAATTACACGAATAAACTACTACTTCCGGTTGACCGATTTTGATGAAAATGTTCGTGTCGGGTCCGGTAGTGGTATGTAACTTAAGTTTCAAGTTTTTACGATGTTCCGTTCTTGAGATATTCTGTTCACACACACACACAGACCAATCGCTAAAAACATGTTTTTTGGGTTCAGGGGGTCTGAAAACGTATAGATCCGGTGAAAACTCGATATCGAAAAATCGACATGAAAACAATACTTTCCTTCCTATATATTCATATAGGCAAGAGAAAGTAAAAAACTTATCTAAGATAAAACTGTTAATAAATTCAGAAATTAATCGAAAAGCATTATTCCATAAGATATTAGGAAACGATCACATCGATTTTTGTCGAAATAGCAAAATCCACAGTTCCAATGAAATCAGACAAGAAACACTGTTGGTAGAACGGTGAATATGAAAACGCAGTCAGCAAGAGATGAATCCTGTGGAAAAATAGAATAAAAAAATTGATTTTATTTACAGAACTAAGAGCAATGTGAAAAGAACTTGTTACGAAACAAGGAAACATTTCTTTAAATTGAAATTAGACCAAATAGAAGCTTATTTCAAAAGGAATCACACGAGAAATTGTATAGAATGTTGAATTGTATAGATGAGGATGATGTATATGACTGTAAATAAGTTATAGTCTTGTACAGATTAAGGCCGAGCATTCCTGAGAGAGTACGGTTAATTGGATCCCAACCATCAAAGTACACCGGTAACCACTGTCTAGTATTCAAATCCGTATAAAAGTAACCTTTACTAGGGTTTGAACCAGGAAACTTCGTCTCCGAAAATCAGCTGTTAACAGCTGACTCGCGGCGACGCCTTTACCACTACATCGACCCGTGGGTTAATTTTATAAGAAATAATCGTAAAAATTTTAATACAATTTAAACAGATTTTAATTTAAAAAATTATACATTTAAAAAAATACTTTAAATTCAAATAACACTTTAAGAGACCTAAAAGCGACAAGTGTAATTTGCACATACCGTTCTATTTCTTTCTTAATAAAAATTGCACGTTCTTTCTTACATGAAGTGTTGTTTAATTACAATAATAATACGATAATTGATTTCACTTATAAAGGGTTTTGCTTGGCTAGAAAATATGTAACATACCTTATACAGACAAAACGAAGAATAACCTTTGTTATTAAATTGATAAATGCGATTTGTCAGTCAGTCAAGTGGGGAGCGTGTAATATAAAGGAATTTAAGCAATAAGAAGCTAACACTGTGAACGTACTTACGTTCCAGAGAAACGCTTGACGAATTTCTTCGCAGTGCACATGCTGCAAATTCCGTCCCAACAAGCTTTTTCCAATGAAGTTATCTGTCAAGAAGCGTTCTCTTTTCTTTTTATTGCTCGATTAAAAAACTTTTAATATTCTTGTTAAATTTATTGCTTCAAATCATTTTTAACTTATTGTTCAATTCTTTGATACTTGGTACTTTTATTTTGTTCGACTTCTTCTTTTTATTCGTTTATGTGTTCTTTGAAGTGATTTTAATTCAACAATTTTATTGTTCTTTTTTACAAATGCTTTAAAATAGAACGGCTGTTTGATTATTTGTTTCGGTATTTGCTAGAAATATTTTTACAATCTTTTCATTGTGTCTGTAAAAAGTTGTGCAATTTTCATGTAGTGTTAACAAATATATACTGGGTGTTTCGGAATTCTTTGGAACCTCTTTGTAACATTACTCCTTGGGTCGAGACAAAACAGAAATTACCATATAAAAATTGGTTTCAGGTGTCTGATTTTCTGTCTGTAGGTATGTTTATATTTTTACTTTCTCTTGCCTATATGAATATATAGGAAGGAAAGTATTGTTTTCATGTCGATTTCTCGAAATCGAGTTTTCACCGGATCTATACGTTTTCAGACCCCCTGAACCCAAAAAACATGTTTTTAGCGATTGGTCTGTGTCTGTGTGTGTGTGTATACAAAATATCTCAAGAACAAAACATCGTACGAACTTGAAACTTTAAACTTAAGTTACATACCACTACCGGACCCGACACGAACATTTTCATCAAAATCGGTCAACCGGAAGTAGTAGTTTATCCGTATAATTTTTCACTTTTTTGCGAGTTTCTCAAAAACTGGTCCTACGATTTTTTTAAAAATCGCCTGGTATACTAAATTTTTTATGCTCTACAAGATAGGGTAGGCGCCATGTTTGCTGAAATTCTTGGTGAGGCTGTTTTCACGTAAAGAAATTGTTTTTTTAATATTAAGGCTTTAATATGAAATTTAACGCAAAAATCTACATAATAAAAGTTGTAGAGAATTTAAAGTCCTACAACTTTTATTTCAGACATTTTTTTGTATAACGCTTAGTTTAGCGGTAATTAGCGATTTTATATTTTTTTCTCACGAAAACGTGTGAAAAAATCGGTTTTTTTAAGATTTCAGGCTTAGTATGCATTTAACGACAAAAGTGTATATAGTCAAATTTATAGGAAATTAAAAGATTTACAACTTTTATTTTAAAAATTTTTTTCTACAGAGCCTAATTTTACGTGAAGAGTGATTTTCCGTATTTTAAAGCCAAACTGAGGTTGATTTTCATTTTGCGTCTTTCATATATGATTAAAATTAGGTTATGTTTTTGAGGTTAGTTTTTTTGTTTATTTCTAATGTTTTATTACTAATGTTAGGTTTATTGTTAATTATTTGCATTGGCAAGAGAAAGTTGTGTGAGTGTTTCACACCAAATTTTTTAGGAATTGTTTCATATGTTGATCATTAACGATATTAACTTAAAATTTGGTGTCAGTTATCCCAATGACAAGCTATTGAAATTTATGTTAATACATTTCAAAATGGCAGCGTTCTAAAATTTTCAATGACATCTTTACTTTCTCTTGCCTATATGAATATATAGGAAGGAAAGTATTGTTTTCACGTCGATTTTTCAAAATCGAGTTTTCACTGGATCTACACGTTTTCTCAGACCCCCTGAACCCAAAAAACATGTTTTTAGCAATTGGTTTGTGTGTGAACAGAATATCTCAAAAACGGAACATCGTACAACGTTGGAACTTAAAACTTAAGTTAGATACAACTAGAGGACTCGACACGAACATTTTGATCAAAATCGGTCAAACGGAAGTAGTAGTTTATTCGTATCATTTTTTACTTTTTTGCGATTTTCTCAAAAACGGCTCCTACGATTTTTTGAAAATCGCCTCATTTACAACACTTCTTATGTTCTACACGATAGGGTAGGCGCCATGTCTGCTGAAGTTCTTGGGGAGGCTTTTCTCTCGTAGAAAAAACATTTTTTTAAGATTGCGGCCTTAATATGCATTTTAGCGCAAAAGTGTATAAAATAAAGCTGTAGAAGATTTAAAAACCTACAACTTTTATTTGTAACATTTCTTTGTAAAACGTTTAGTTTAGCGATAATTTGTGTTTTTCGGTTTCTTTTTCATGAAAATCTGTAAAAAATGGATTTTTAAAGATTTCGGCCTTTGTATGTATTTTTTGACGAAGTGTGTATAATAAAATTTATAGAATATTAAAAGATTTACAACTTTTATTTTGAGCATTTTTCTCTGCAGAGCCTAGCTTAGCGTGAAAGAGTTGATTTTCCGTATTATTAAGCCAAACTAAGGTTGATTTTAATTTTGCATCATTCACTCATAATTAAAATAAGGTTTCTTTTTTGTTTATTTTTAATGTATTATCACCAATGTTAGGTTATAGTGTTTATTTTTTGCATATGCAAGAGAAAGTCGTGTGAGTGTTGACACCAGATTTTTATGTACAAGAGAACGGGTGTTCAATGAGCATTAAACACCATACGGGAGTGGTCATCAACGAAATTTGAACAAGGCTCGATTGAAATTTTGATGTGTCCGCCACAGTCTAGCCAACTTTACTTAGGTCCTCTACCATGCTGACTGTAAGAATTCAGATATGACAATCTTGGTTGTTGATTTCTCATAGTTTGAGCAATAAAATGTAACAACAGTTTGTAACTACTGTTGGTCCTATAACTACTGTACTGTATTTTGTAGTGCGGCGCTATCACGAGTTGCTTCCAGCTTGGTCGTGGCCTTAACGTGTCCAGCAAGCATCAACTGTCTTCAGAGAAACTTGGGTGTGTGTCGTGTTCATCACCAGTTGCTCTCAGCATCCACACAGTCTAAATTTAAAACAAAATTCACATCACACACGAAAATAAGATCTGAATACAAAAAAATTATTCTCTAGAGCTCACGGTCCGCAAAAATGAGTCGGGGCTCCGCCATTTAGTGACCACTGCCCTACGGTATCTTTTGGTATTTTGTCCATCTCACTACTTTCAGATCGATTTATTCTCCAAGCTATTCTAAATGTGTCCAACTTCGGAGTTTTTTGAGGCAATTAAAAGAAACCCCACTGAATTAAATATCTGAGTTTTTTTTGAAAATTACTTTTTTTGGTTTCTTTGTTACATTTTTTAATCCAAAAAGAATATTTGTTGTTATATATTTTGTGTTGTATTATTAATATGTTCATTCGAATCTAAAGAATAAAAATACAAAAATCGGAAAAATAAGGATGTAAAAGGAGCTTTGTTTTGTGGTTCATTGTTGTGTATGATTTGAACTTTGTAGGGTATACAACAGGGTCTTGTGTCGTAGAGAAGAGAAGGTTTGCCCGTTGTTTTATTGCAGTTGGGTGGGAACGAAGGGCAGCAACTCCTAGCGAGTAAGTGGGTGGTGCCTATATCCCTATTCCCCCCGGTTTGTTCAGCCCCCTGGATCTTGCAGCAGGAGAATGACTACGCCCTGAAAACTCCCTTGAAACCCCCACAACCCCCCTGTATTTACTCTCTTTACCTATTTCTATTTGCTTCTCCTTTCCCTCCGTGTTCACCGACGCTAGCTTGCTTTTATTCTCAATGTGTGTGCTTGATACCGCAGTTTACCCACTTGGCTCTAATTGGCGTTTTATTAGTATTGTTTATGCTTCCTTTTCTTCTATAAATATTTCATTTTATACGTTTTTGTTGTGGTCCCGTTTTGTCGTGTTTAAACAAGCATGATTAATATCTTTTCCAAATATTTGACATCACGATACTATATAATAAAATTTTTATTCAACTTTCAATAAAAAGTGTGAATTATTTTGTTTTGTAAAGCTTTCCTTAAAGAAGTTCTTAGTGTTTAATAAAGATTTCTAGTGTGTCTTGATGGACCTTCTATAGCAGATTATCCTGAAAACGTGTTTTATTGACCCGGTCTTTAGCCCATTTTAAATTTGATACACTCCTGACAGCTATCTATGTATATAACATAACAAAAGTCCCCGGACTCAAGGATTCCTCGTCCGTCTTGTTAGAAAATGGTGAAAAATTCATGTTATTCTTTTACGTTATTATTTGTTTGTGTTGTTTAGGTCATCAGCCGAAAGTTTAAACCTCTATACGGTTTACTAGTTAAAACGAGGATTGAGGTGGTTTATCATTCCCTTTCTCACGGAGTGGAAATTATGCTTGTCAGCATGTTAGGCCTACTGGAAAGCACATACTTTCCACCCTGCAAATGATACCTTCATTTCATTCACCACAGGGTCTGGCTGTATAATGAATTTCATTATTCAGGGGGTCTGGCTGTATAATGAAATTCATTATGGAAAATGAAACTCTCATGGACTTAAAGATACGGAAAATCACTAATTGACGCTAAACTAAATTGCTTCAAGATTTTTTTGTTGCTAGAAAAAAATTTTACCTGCAAAGGTAAGATTTTTAAGATTGCTAGAAAATGTTGTAGATTTTTTTAATTTCCTAAACCTTTGGTTATACACACTTTTGCCGTGAAATGCATATTACGACTGCAATCTTAAAAAGTCCTATGTTTACCAATTTTGAAGAGCTAAATACGGAAAATCTATAATTGACGGTAAATTAAGCGTTAAAGAAAAAAAATGTTTTAAATAAAAAATGTAGGGTTTTTAATTTCAAACAAATTTAATTGTAATACACTTTTGCTCTAAAATGCATATTATTAAGGCCGTGATCTTAAAAAAACTCGTTTTGTACGAAGAGAGCACAGCCCCCAAAAATTTCAGCAAACAGCGCTTATCCTATGTAGAGCATGAGAAAAGTAATGAATGATGCGATTTTTAAAAAATCTTAGAACTGTTTTTTTTTAGAAAATTGTAAAACGTGATTAATTCCACGAATAAACTACTATTTTTGGTTGACCGATTTTAATGAAAATGTTTGTGTCGGGTCTCCTAGTGGTATCTAATATAAGTTCTTTTTCATTTTCTTACAATGTTCTGTTCTTAAGATATTTTGAGAGTAATGAATTTCATTATACAGCCAGACCCTGTGGTGAAAGAAGTAAAGGTATCATTTGTAGGGTGAAAGTAGGCGCTTTTCGGAGAGCCTGAATAGTATACTTTTCACTCAGTGAAGAGGGCAATTGTAAACCACCTTACTCCTCGTTTTACTTAGAAAAGCCGATTCAAACCAGCTTTTCAGCTTATGACTTAAATAACAAAATACATTCTGGGGAACAACTTGATAGGCCACAAGATGTGATCAATAGAAAATCCATCCAAAGGTAAATAACTTGACTAGTCAATGTGAAACGGGGGAAGATGAGGGTGCTTTTGTGCCGTATTGGTTAACCTACTTTTAAACCTGATTTAATCTGTTAACAATAGCTCTAATAATGAAAGTAATATTTCTTTCCAGGTTAAAAAGTTAAGTTAGATAAATGCCGTGTAAATGTGTACTGGTGGCAATTTTTAAAATTCTCATCATTTTCCTTTATCGTCCGTCCGTCCGTCCGTCACATCCACATGTCAGAAACTGCAACAAACGGTTTTCGGATTCGTAATCTACTCAAAAAGTTAGTGCTAAAATTCTTGGGAGGCTGTTTTCACGTAAATAAATTGTTTTTTTAAGATTACGGCTTTAATATGCATTTTAGCGCAAAAATTTATATAATAAAAAATGTAGAGAATTTAAAATCCTACAACTTTTATTTAAAACAGTTTTTTGTATAACGCTTAGTTTAGCGTTAATTAGTGATTTTCTGTTTTTTTTCTCACGAAAACGTAAGAAAAATCGATTTTTTTAAGATTTCGGCCTTAGTATGCATTTTATGACAAAATTGTATATAATAAAATTTATAGAAAATTAAAAGATCTACAACTTTTACTTGAAGAATTTTTCTCTACAGAGCCTAGTTTAGCGTGAAAGAGTGATTTTCCGTATTTTTAAGCCAAACTGAGGTCGATTTTCATTTTGCGTCTTTCACTCATGAATTAAATAAGGTTATATTTTTTGTTTATTACTAATGTTAGGTTATATTGGTCATTATTTGCATTGGTAAGAGAAAGTTGTGTGAGTGTTTCACACCAGATTTTTGAATTTTAAAAACGTTTCTTAAAAAATGAAAATGTTACATAAGAAGTTCTCTTGTGGGGTCTTCAATTGTTTTTCATGTGGTATGTACGGTTCGGAAAGAGTAATCTAGATTAGGTGTTCTAGTTTTTTACTTTCTCTTTCTTGCCTATATGAATATATAGGAAGGAAAGTATTGTTTTCATGTCGATTTTTCGAAATCGAGTTTTCACCGGATCTATACGTTTTCAGACCCCCTGAATCCAAAAAACATGTTTTTGGCGATTGGTCTGTGTGTCTGTGTGTGTGTGTGTATACAAAATATCTCAAGAACGGAACATCGTACGAACTTGAAACTTTAAACTTAAGTTACATACCACTACCGGACCCGACACGAACATTTTCATCAAAATCGGTCAACCGGAAGTAGTAGTTTATTCGTATAATTTTTCACTTTTTTGTGATTTTCTCAAAAACTGGTCCTACGATATTTTTAAAAATCGCTTAGTTTGTTAAATTTTTTGTGCTCTACAAGATAGGGTAGGCGCCATGTTTGCTAAAATTCTTGGTGAGGGTGTTTTTACGTAAAAAAGTGTTTTTTTAAGATTACGGCTTTAATATGTATTACAGCGCAAAATTTTATATAATAAAAAATGTAGAGAATTTAAAATTCTACAACTTTTATTTCAAACATTTTTCTGTATAATGCTTAGTTTAGCGGTAATTAGCGATTTTCTATTTTTTTCTCACGAAAACGTGTGAAAAATCGATTTTTTTTAGATTGCGGCCTTAGTATTTATTTTATGGCAAAAGTGTTTATAATCAAATTTATAGAAAATTAAAAGATCTACAACTTTAATTTAAAGCATTTTTCTCTACAGAGCCTATTTTAGCGTGAAAGAGTGATTTTCCGTATTTTTAAGCCAAACCGAGGTTGATTTTCATTTTTGCGTCTTCCAGTCATTATTAAAATAAGGTTATATTTTTAGAGGTTAGTTTTTGTTTATTTCTAATGTTTTATTACTAATGTTAGGATTATTGTTGATGATTAGCATTGGCAAGAGAAAGTTTTGTGATATTTCAGACCAGATTTTTTTATAAAAATTATTACAGTTTGTGGAAGTACCAAAACTGATTGATATTGGAAGTATATGTGTGCTTGTGAGATAGAGAGAGAGCGAGAGGGATGGATTGAGAGGTTAGGGGAATTGGTGTGTTATGAGGAGAGGAAGAAAGGTCACCCAGAGTGTTTACCAATACTCGTGGGAACTGACCGTGCATCAACCACGACGTCATCACCCCTTAACAGCGGACGTTGCGGTTAACTATTCACAAGCGCGGTATGTGCCTATGTGCCGTAGGCATACAGCCACTGAACCGCCACCGTGTTGCATTCCACTGCTAAGTGAAATTTAATTTTCTTGTCAGTGGGTGGTGACAGAAGACACAAAATTGAAATGTCATAGCAAGTGACAAAACCACATGTTTCTAGTTAACCCCTTCTCATTTCCTCTTCTCTCTGGTCACTTCTCGAATTGGTCATTTGGTTTGTTGTTTTGACAAATCTGAAATTAAATTTTGTTACTACATCATTTACTGTATTTAATTGATCAGAATATAATATTGTTTCAAAATGTTTAACATTTTGACATTTCATTTTGGTTAATTACCAACGGTGAAATTAGATGGTGAATTTCAATCTGTTACAACACCGTATATTTATTCTGTTAAAGCTAATTAACAAGCAATGGAATTGACATTGTTGGCAAATGTTAATATTATCAAACTAACACTTCTGCTTTAAATCATGTTTGTACATTTATTTTCTTACTAGCAACCTGAAGTTCGCTACGCTTTACGGCAAACTGAATTTAAAGCGTGTAACTTCTCAACACAACCTTACATATTGAAAGCTAAACACGATGTACAAATTAAACCAATTAGCTCCTATTACTGGAAATGATTTTGACAGTATGAATGTATAGTGGAAGGGGACAAACACGACCTGAAAGTAACAAAAAATCTGGTGTGAAACACTTAAACGAATTTCTCTTGCTAATTTAAATAATGAAATATATCACCTAATTTTAATCACGAGTAAATGACTCAAAATTAAAAGCAATCTCTTATTAAAAATACGGGAAATCGCTAATTGACGCTAAACTAAGCTCTGTAGAAAAAATGTTTAAAATAGAAGTTGTTGATTTTTTAATGTACTATAAGTTCGATTTATACTTTTATGTCGTGACAGGCTTACTAAGGCCGCAATTTTAAAAAATCAATTTTTTTTATTGATTATGATGAGAAAAAACAGAAAAGCACTTATTGACGCTAAACTAACCATTGTAGAACAAATATTAGAAATAAAAGTTGTAGGGTTTTTAATTTTTTACAACTTTGATTGTATGCGCTTTTGCCATAAAATGATGTTGAGGCCGAAATCTTAAAAACCCCATTTGCACCGTAAGAGCACAAGCCCCCCAAGAATTACAGCAGCCCTTACTCTATCTTGTAGATCACAAAACATTTGTGTTATGTATGTTTGGGTCGTCAGTAAACTCGCGTTGTGATTGCGCCTGCAATCTTACTGTAATTAGTCAGTGATAAGAGCGTCATATCACAGAGTTCTGTGTGAAAGTATTGTTGTGTTCTGTTGGTGAGTGACTACCAGAAAAACATTGTTATTTATTATATTTTTATAGTTTAGTATTTTGTGAAAAATAGAAGGCCTAACCTATAGGTTTATAGGTCGATATGGAAACAGCTGTTTCCATTGTTGACACTGATGATAGGAAACATTCAGGTGTGAAACGGCCACCTTCTTCTTCTCTTCCGAGAGATCCTAAAAAGTCAGCGCGCCATAATCTAGAAGGCACTATGTCGGATGAAAATTATTTATTAACACCTGATTGGCAAACAGTTCCAATATTAAAAAATAATAAAAATGTAAACAAAACTGATGTTAGACCAGGAAATGATATTTTATTAAAAAATAAATTCGGTGATCTTTCTATGGAAGATGATAATGATATTATAACACAAAAAAATGATGAAAATACTAAAACCCCGCCAATAATGCTTTACGGTATTACTGATGTTATTAAACTGACAGAATTGATTGAAACAGTTGTTAATAAAGATGATTATAAAATCAAAACAATCAGTAATAAACAGCTAAAATTAACCGCATGTACAGTAGCTATGTACAAAAAAATTATTGGTATTGTTCGTGAAAATAATTTAATTGGACACACATTTACCATTCGGAAAGAAAGAGCTTATCGAGTGGTTCTAAAAAATTTACATTACTCGACACCTGTTTCAATAATTAAGGAAGAAATTGAAAAGTTTGGTCATAAAATTCGCGGTGATGTTGTTGGAGCACGTAACCGAATAACGAAAGAACCTCTGTCTATGTTCTTTGTAAACTTAGAGCCTAGTGACAATAATAAAGACATTTATACCATTAAATATATTTCTAACTGTGTTGTCAAGTTTGAACCACCAAAAAAGACTTCAGGCATAGTGCAATGTAAGAGATGCCAGCAATATGGGCATACGAGAAATAATTGTATCAGACCTTTCCGATGCGTGAAATGTGCCCAAAGTCACAGAACAGAAGACTGCCCGAAGATTGACAAAAATACACCGGCAACGTGCGCGCTATGCCACGAAAATCACCCAGCCAACTACAGAGGCTGTCAGGTCTATCAAGAAATTCTGGGGAGAAAATTAAAAAGTTCACAGTCAAGAGAAAAACGGGATATACGCACGAGAAACACTAATTTTGATAAAAACATTGAACACTTCCCTCAACTTCAACGAGGTTCAGCGAGATCGCCAACAGAAGATTCTCCGTATGATAATATTTTATCGTTTGCCGATGTAGTGAAACAGCCGTGTCAGCAAGTCCAACAGGAAGATCAATTAACAAAGTTAACTAAGCAGATTGAAATGCTGATACAGCAAATGGGCAACTTAATGGGATTGTTGACCACTGTTGTTACTAAGCTCTGCAAATGAGGTTCCTGAAAATTGCAGAATGGAACATTAACGGGTTGTCTCTAAGGAGACAAGAGATTGAGTTATTCTTGAACGTACACAAAATTGATATAATGATGATATCTGAAACCCATTTCACTGACCGTAATTATTTTAAGGTTTCTGGTTACGAATTCTACTGCGCAAACCATCCAGATGACAGGGCACATGGAGGCAGTGCAATTATTATTAAATCTAACATCAGTCATTATGAACTGCCACCGTTTACGTACAACTACCTGCAGGCTGCATCTGTTTGCGTTAGTGACTGGCAGGGCCCATTTGTTGTGTCAGCGGTTTATTGTCCACCGAGATTCCGCATCACCAGGGATATGTTTACAGATTATTTTAAAACTTTAGGTTGTCGATTTTTGTCCGGAGGTGACTGGAATGGTAAGCATACATACTGGGGCTCGAGACTCATTTCTCCTAGGGGAAGAGAATTGAAGGTATGCATAGATGGTAATGGTTATGAAGTCATATCGACTGGAGAGCCAACGTATTGGCCTTCTGATCCTGCCAAGTTGCCGGATTTGCTGGATTTCTTCGTTTCAAAAGGGATAGGGCGCTTCTATACTGATGTGGAAGGTTGTCTTGATGGAACATCTGATCACAGTCCTGTCATACTTATGGTCAGCACGGCAATTATAAAGAGAAAGAATGTACCATCTTTAACGAATCGTCATACCGACTGGCATGGTTTTACATCAATGGTAGATGATAACTTAAGTCTGAGTGTATCATTAAAGACAGGAGAAGAAATAGATGTTGCCACACAGCACTTTACCAATATTGTACAGAAAGCAGCGTGGGCTAATACTCCTTTGGTTGAAAGTGGATTTGAGCACAAGAATTATCCTGATGAGGTACTAGCAAAAGTTGCAGAAAAGAGACGCTTGAGACGAATATGGCACAACAGTAGAAACCCGGTTGACAAAAATAATTTCAATAGGGCGTCAAGGGAGTTAAAACTACTTATAGGAGATATTAAAAATTATGAGTTTTCAACGTATGTTGAAAATTTGGACGCCACGCAAATGAGTGACTTCTCTTTGTGGAAAGCAACAAGGCGGTTCAAGAGGCCAATAACACCGGTTCCACCAATTCGAATGGTAAATGGAGATTGGGCAAACAGTGATGAAGACAAGACTGAGGTATTTGCATCCCATTTAGCTGAAAGCTTTCAACCAAACATGCGTGCATTTGACATTGACGACGGAGATATACGTGACTTTCTTAACAGCCCGCTACAACTAAGTCTTCCTATAAAACCATTTAAGAGGCAAGAATTGAAATCGATAATAAGAAGTCTACCAAGAGGTAAGGCTCCAGGTTTTGAGCTAATAACTGCAACCGTTTTACAGAAAATTCCTGAGCGAGCCATCACTTATTTAACATCACTCTTTAATGGTATATTGAGGACAATGCACTTTCCTTCTCAATGGAGGGTTTCCCAAGTAGTTATGATACTCAAACCTGGAAAGCAACCTAATGAAGTGTCATCGTACAGACCTATAAGTCTTTTACCTCTACTTTCAAAAGTGTTCGAAAAATTATTCTTGCAAAGATTAAAAGTAGTACTGGCTCAAAACAACCTGATACCAGATCACCCGTTCGGATTCCGTTGTGGACATTCAACAACAGAGCAGATACATAGAGTTGTTGACGTAATTACAAAGTGCTTGGAGAGTAGGGAATATTGTTCTGCAGTGTTCCTAGATGTTGAAAAAGCCTTTGATAGAGTTTGGCATGAAGGCCTACTTTATAAATTGAAGATATTGTTACCACACCCCTATTTTCTAATTTTAAAATCTTATTTGAGTGGACGAATATTTCAAGTAAAGTTTAGAGACAAGTTATCTGATTTTTTTGATATTATGGCAGGCGTTCCCCAGGGATCGGTTTTAGGACCTGTGCTATACACATTGTATACATCTGATATACCTGAAACTCCTGGTACGATCATTGCAACGTTTGCTGATGATACAGCCATCTTATCGACCAGTGAAGACCCTGCTATTGCTTCGGATACCGTTCAAAATTATCTAATCAGTTTTGGAAGATGGTTAAACAAGTGGAAAGTAAAGTCAACACGGGTAAATCCAACCACGTCACTTTTTCCTTACGGAAGAAAACGTGTCCTCCAGTATTTTTAAACAACGAAAGAATACCGGAGAGTACAGGTGCTAAGTACTTAGGACTTTACCTTGACAGGAGGCTCACGTGGAAAAATCATATCAAAATTAAAAGACAAGAGTTAAATATCGGATTTAGTAAGATGCAGTGGTTGATGGGGCGACGATCTCCGTTATTAAGAGAAAATAAACTTTTAGTTTATAAAGCTATTTTGAAACCTATTTGGAGCTACGGGATACAATTATGGGGAACCAGTAGTAATAGTAACTTAGAAATTCTGCAACGGTTTCAAAATAAAGTTTTGCGGAACATCAGTAACCCCAACTGGTTTGTTACTAATAAGGATATTCACGATTATCTCAATATGCCAACAATTAAGGAAGAGATCAGACGATTTAACCAAAGCTATTAAAATCGTCTCTTTAACCATACCATTGCCGATAAACTTGTTAAATAATTTTAATACTATACGAAGACTGAAAAGAATTCATGTTTTAGATTTAGTAGAGAGAGATTAAATCTTTTTCTTTTAACACCCTTAGGCCTAGCCTATTATGAAAATTTGTAAATAATATTGTTATAATTTTTATCTAAATTATTATTCCGTAAGAAGTAATAATTTTCTTGTACTGTTAAAATGTAAATAATCTTTGTTCTTAGTGGTTAAGTTGTTTAAATTATTTTATTATTCTTGTGTTGTTTCATAATATCATTCAATGTTTTTTTATATTCTATGTAAATGCTGATTTTATGTTTTCTTTACTTTCGTAATTAAGTGATTTATTAATACTTTGTTGCGTTTTAATTTGTAGGGAAGGGTCACTGGACACTTCCCTACTCAAGCTAGTGTTCGTATTGTGTCATAACTATTTACTTAAAGTTAAGCAGAACTGATTGTAAATTTTGCCAAATAAATAAAATAAAAAAAAAAAACATTTGTATTAAATTAAGCTATTTCTAAAAAAAATCGTAGGAGTTGTTTTTGAGAAATTTGCAAACTTGTAAAATCGGACGAATAAGCTTTGACTTCCGGTTGACGGATTTTGATGAAAATGTTCACGTTGAGTCTCCTTGTGGTACCTAACTTAAGTTCCAAGTTTCAACTTCGTTTGATATTCCGTTTTTGGGATATTTTGTTCTCGCACAGACACGCGCGCGTGCGCGCACACACACACACAAACCGCTGTTTTTTTTTGGAAGGGGTTCAGCGGGACTAAAAACGTGCTTGCGGTGAAAAATCGACATGAAACAATAAGTAGACCTATACTATTCTTTCCTGTGTATTCATATAGGTAGGCTAAAAGAAATTAAAACAATTAAAGGACTATTACAATTTACTGTTATCCTTCTGTGTTCATAAATCGGAAACCCTCATTGATTAAATCGTCTCTATAGTCAATAGCCTACTCCTACTTGCACAATAGCTAGAAAGCTGAAATTAGAGGGAATACCCCCGTATTCATTTTAGGGTAAATAGAAAAATTAAACATAAATGATTTCGTCATTCCACCGTTAAGGGTTTGTTGTTGTTTAGGTCATCAGCCGAAAGGCTGGTTTGAACCTGTAGAGATTTTACTAAGTAAAACGAGGAGTGAGGTGGTTTACTCTTGCCTTCCTCACTGAATGGAGAAGTACACTTATCAGCATGCCGGGCCCTCTGAAAAGCACATATTTTCCACTCTGCAAATGACACCTTCACTTCATTCACCACAGGGTCTGGCTGTATAATGAAATTCATTACTTTCAGAGGAGATAACTCTGATTAGTGTCTTTTATTCCTCTACCTCTTCTGTTCTTAAATGATTCAGTCATTTAATTGGCTGACCATGTGATAAGAAACAGAACTATTTATTTTAGCCCTGCAACTAACAGATTGAGTGTAAATAAGTTGACACTCCACCTGTCTGTTATGGGCAGGTTAAGGGTTTAAAAAGGTGTTCAACCCTTAAACCGTAATTTTGTTTTTTACTAAGTTCCGGACAAGCTGGATGGCTGAAACTCTATGGAGAAGATACCCAAACTGCACCTAAAATAATATACCCCTTAAACGATTACAAAACTGTATCCCTGGGGGTTGAAAAAATCGGGGTTCAACGCGCTTAAACTTATTTGTTTATTTTTTTTATGTTCCAGACGAAATATATAGCTTAAACTCGGTGGTGTTACCGATAGTTCACCTAAAACATTATTCCTTAACAATTTCCAATGGAGTTGAAAAAGGGTATTTAACCCTTAAACCCTTAAATGTTCATAAATTTCAAACTAATAGGTCTAAATTAAAAAAAATTTCCAAATCAAATCAAACCCTAATTTGAAAATTATTGAAATAAAACAAAATTATACCCGGGTAAAACCAAAATTAATCCTGTGCAGGTTGTATCTTTTAAAACATATTTTGTAAAAATTTTATCCTTGATTAATTTTTATTAGAGTCATTTGTCTTACTCGCATTTAATGCTTCCTAATGAAATCAATATTGTTGGTAATTTTCTTTTGCAGTTACCCAAATTATTAAGGTTTGATAGTGTGAGAGATTATACAGTTTTTTAAACCTCAATGATTTGAAAAATCTGAGAATTAAGATTTTTTTAAGAAGCCTGCATCACTTCTGGTATCAGAGGGTGTAAATTTCTTTCTTTCTCATACTTTTTTTACACTCGATATCGAGGGTTAGCTTCCCTCGTTTAACCCACAAGCTCTGTACTAAAAAACGTAATTGATTTGACTTCTTATCGTAGATTTGGTCACGCAGTTTTTGCGTTCGAAACTTATTTTCAAAGATCTTGGTTCGATATTAAATTAACCATTGTATTTTAGTACTTATTACTTTCTCTTGCCCTATATGAATATATAGGGAAGGAAAGTATTGTTTTCATGTCGATTTTTCACTGGAAATAAACGTTTTCAGGCCCCCTGAACCCAAAACACGTTTTTAGCGATTTGTTTGTGTACGTGTGAACAAAATATCGGATAAAACGGAATAGTGTACGAAGAAACTTGGAATTTAAGTTTAGTAGGCTACCACAAGAGGACCCGACACGAACATTTTCATCAAAATTGTCAATTGGAAGTGGTAGTAGTTTATTCGTGGGATTTTCTCAAACGGCTGCTAGATCTAAAATTACCTACTATAAATTTAATGGTTAGAAAGATAAGATAAGCGTCATGTCTACTGAAATTCTTGGTTGGGATTTCTTGGTAATATTTTTTTTTAAGATTGCGTCCTTAATATGCATTTAGGGCAAAAAGCTTCATAATTAAAATTGTAGGAAATTAAAAAAAAACAACTAATATTTATAATATTTTTTTCTATACACTTAACTTTAATTAGTGATTTTTTTCCATCAAAATCGATAAAAATTTAGATTTTTCAACATTACGGCCTTGGTATGAATTTCGCGACAAAAGTGTATATAAAGTTAAGGAAATTAAAAAAAACCAGCAACTTTTATTTAAAGCATTTTTTTAAAAGTCTAGTTTAGCGTCATGCTCATATAAGGCAAGTGGAGTGTTAAATTATTTCCACTCGATCTGCTAGTTCCAAGGCTACAAACTATGAAGATAGAAAAGAGTAATAATAGGTAGAGGTGTAGAAGACACTAGTCAGAGTTATCTCCTCTGAGAGTAATAAATTTCTTTATACAGCCAGACCCTGTGGTGAATGAATTGAAGGTTTCTTTTGGAGGGTGGAAGTAGATGCTTTTCAAAGGGTCTGGCATGCTGAGCAGACTTTTCCTCTCGGTGAGGAAGGCACTCGTAAACCACCTCACTCCTCATTTTACTTAGTAAAACCTCTAGAGGTTTCAACCGGCCTTTCGGCTGATGACGTAACAACAACAGTTTAACGTCGATCAGTGATTTTCGATATTTTTAAGTCCTAAAAAATTTTATTTTTATTTAGTGCCATTCACCCATGATTAAAATTAAGTTTTATTTTTTCATTTTATACCATACCCATCGTAAGAAAGATATGTCGAGTTAACACATTGCATCTGTAGTAGTGCGTGTAGACACGACACACTAATGACCGAGCCAGGTCATCCCGAACTAACAGCAGGTTGTAAATCAGATGCGCCAAATAGTGCCGAAAGACTCTTACGTTTTTCTTCTGTAATAGCAACACGATCACATCCTCTTATTTTCAGTTATTCGTTACTGTTTTTCAAACTTAAGGGGAGACTGTACTTTTTATCTCGCCAATGTTAAATTTGCTATTTTTAGCAACATTTTTCATAGGTTTGGTAAAAGATGGGGAAATGAAACACACTATAGGTATCGTGGTTCTTCTCGAGCTACTGACATTTTTTCAATTTAATCTTTGGACCTTACCATTTTTTTAAAAATTACGAACAGATAGAGTGTAAATAATTTGACACTCCACCTGTCTGTTATGGACAGTTTCAATAGGTATGTGTGTTGTTTTTTTATTGTGAGCATTTCAATATTCATTTGTGTAAATTGTTTGCGGAATGTCTTTTGCGCTTGAAGCAAATAAATCAAGATTGTCAAATGAAATATAGTAGTTCATAGTATTATACTGTAACACCTCATTTGTTGTTCATCTTACATTGGATGTCTCTTTTTTCTAATATTTTCCGTATTACTTAAGTTGCGATATAACATGGAGAGGAGTTTAATATCTCGGCTTGTAAATCTAAACAAGATAAAAGCATTTTTTGAAAGCAGCAGCAATATGAACGAGGGCAATCTTGTACCAGTCGTAAACTTGAACTCATCGGGTAGCCAAGGATTGTGGGGGTCGGTGTATATGGGGAAACGGGTCGGTTGTTCCTTCTTGTGAAAAGAGTGCCTACCAATTGTTTATGAGCCATAAAACACAAGTGAAGTTCTCCTACACTTAGCCCTCCACGCTTCTCCCTTCTTGTTAGTTAAAATCTCTATCTTACCGTTTTGTCTTGTCTCGAGTGAAACAACTTGCATCTGTACCGAATATACAATCCATTAACATGCAACTTGTCGGTGTGAATTTTACGGTAACACAACCCATTATGTGTCTTCGTTTCCATAAAACTGAAATGTTGGACGTACTTAAAGTTAATGGATTCTTAAATTAATATCCCTTTACTCTTTCCGGGCAATTTTGTCACCGCATTTATTGATATTATTTCTTCTTATAGTTCTGATGTAATAATTAATTTACTCTTCTAGAATAGTTCAAATCTATTGAACATTTATTTCTGTGTATCCTCTACTTTTAATTCTTTCTCTTACCCAATATGAATTCGATGTTTTCATGTAAAATCTTCGAAATCAAGTTTTAATAGAAAAAAAATCTTTATTCCACATATTATAATACAACATAAAGGCAAAATACTGCCCATAACAGACAGGTGGAGTGTCAAATTATTTACACTCCATCTGGTCGTTGGAAGGCTAAAGAAAATAGTTCTGTTTCTTATCACATGGACAGTCAATTAAATGACTGAATCATTTAAGAACAGAAGAGGTAGAGGTGTAAAAGATTTAATCAGAGTTATCTCCTCTGGAAGTAATGAATTTCATTATACAGCCAGACCCTGTGGTGAATGAAGTGAAGGTGTCATTTGCGGAGTGGAAAATATGTGCTTTTCAGAGGGCCCGGCATGCTGATAGCGTACTTTTCCAAACAATGAGGAAGGGAATTGTAAACCACCTCACTCCTCGTTTTACTTAGTAAAACCTGTACAGGTTCAAACCAGCCTTTCGGCTAATGACCTAAACAACAACAAAGGCAAAATACTCAAATCGGTCCACAAAATGTTACCTAAATAAAATTACACTAGTGCACCTTAAATTAAAAATCTGGTGTGAAACACTCACGCAAATTACTCTTGCTAGTGCAAATAATTAACAATATAACCTAACATTAGTAATAAAACATTAGAAATAAACAAAAAAACTGACCCGAAAAACAGAACCTAGTTTTAATCGTGAATGAATGATGCAAAATGAAAAACCAACCTTAGTTTGGCTTAAAAATACGGAAAATCACTCTTTAACGCTAAACTAGGCTCTAATTTCTAATAATTTGAGTATATACACTTTTGCCTTTAAATGCATAATAAGGCTGAAATCTTGAAAAATCCATTTTTTTACAGATTTTCATGAAAAAAAAACAGGAAATCACTAATTACCGCTAAACTAAGCGTTATACAAGAAATGTTTGAAATAAAAGTTCTAGGTTTTTAAATTTTCTACAACTTTGATTATATGATACACTTTTGCTCTAAAATGCATATTAACGCCGCAATCTTAAAAAAATTATTTTACGAGAGTACAGCCCCCAAGAATTTCAGCAGACATAGCGTTTACCCTATCTTGTACTGCATCAAAAATGTAGTAAATGTGATTTAAAAAAAAATTGTAGGAGCGTTTTTTGAGAAAATCTCAAAAAAGTGAAAAATTACACGAATAAACTACTACTTCCCTTTGACCAATTTTGATGAAAATGTTCGGTTCGGGTCCTCTAGTAGTACCGAACGTAAGTTTCAACTTCGTACAATGTTCTGTTTTTGAGGTATTTTGTTCACACATACACAGCTACAGACCAATCGCTAAAAACATGTTTTTTTGGGTTCAGGGGGTCTGAAAACGTGTGTCTCCGGTGAAAACTTGATTTCGAAAACTCTATTGTTTTGGACATGAAAACAATACTTTCCTTCCTGTATATTCAAATAGGCAAGAGGAAGTAAAAAAAACAAAATTTAATAGTAAATTAATACAGGTTACAGGTCTCCAAACCCAAAAAAATATGGTATTTATTTGTCTATCTGTTTTGACGTGTGTGGGTGTGCGCGCGTGTTGGTGCGTGCGTTTGAAAAATTAAGTCAGAAACGAGAAGTCCAGAATGCAGTACAATCTTATAGTCATTATCTTTTATAGACATTATCTCTTATGAAAACTATTGTCATGTATTATTTAAATATCGCATTCATCAGTTCTCAGAAATACGAGATGTCTACACTGTATCCGCTGAACATTAAATGTGTTCTTTGTAGATCAACAAAATTAGAGAAATGTGTATTCTCCGATTAATTTAGATTTCTAGAGAATAATCGTGTTAAAAGCATTGCAATTGTAATATCCGAAGAACTGCATAATGTAAATTTTCATTAAGTAATAATACTGTGTATAGATATAATAATGAAATAACTTCTTTTTACTTTCTCTTGCCTATATGAATATATAGGAAGGAAAGTATTGTTTTCATGTCGATTTTTCGAAATCGAGTTTTCACCGGATCTATATGTTTTCAGACCCTCTGAACCCAAAAAACATGTTTTTAGCGATCGGTCTGTGCGTGCGCGCGCGCGCGCGCGCGCGCGTGTGTGTGTGTGTGTGAACAGAATATCTCAAGAACGGAACAACGTACAAACTTAAGTTACATACCACTACCGGACCCGACACGAACATTTTCATCAAAATCGGTCAACCGGAAGTAGTAGTTTATTCGTATAATTTTTCACTTTTTTGTGATTTTCTCAAAAACTGGTCCTACGATTTTTTTAAAAATCGCCTGGTTTACTTCATTTTTTATTCTCTACAAGATAAGGTAGGCGCCATGTTTGCTGAAATTCTGGATGAGGCTGTTTTCACGTAAAAACATAGGTTTTTTAAGATTACGGCTTTAATATGCATTTGAGCGTAAAACGTTATATAATAAAAGTTGTAGAGAATTTAAAATCCTACAACTTTTATTTTAAACATTTTTTTGTATAACGCTTAGTTTAGCAGTAATTAGCGATTTTCTAATTTTTTCTCACGAAAACGTGTGAAAAATCGATTTTTTTAAGATTTCGGCCTTAGAATGCATTTTACGACAAAAGTGTATATAATAAATTTTATAGGAAATAAAAAGTTTTAGAACTTTTATTTAAAGCATTTTTCTCTACAGAGCCTAGTTTAGCGTGAAAGAGTGATTTTCCGTATTTTTAAGCCAAACTGAGTTCGATTTTCATTTTGCATCCTTCACTCATGATTATAATTAGGTTATGTTTCTGAGGTTAGTTTTTTGTTTATCTCTAATGTTTTATTACTAATGTTAAGTTTATTGTTAATTATTTGCATTGGCAAGAGAAAGTTGTGTGAGTGGTTCACACCAGATTTTTTTGGTTTAATGTCCGACTGTTCTGGAATTACTGCTAATACAGACGGTGAAGGATGCAATGAATTTTATGAGATGATAATGAGATAAATGACAGTTACAAAAAATGGGTGCGTTAGAACGTTGATCACTTTTTTCAAAACAATTTTTTTTTATACGTAACACCTTCATCCACTAAGCCTTCAATTGTAAAAAGTATGTAGATGATCGGTTTAGTTTTAGTGTTTATTTTTCCCTCAAAAATAGAGGGAAAGTTAATAGAGGATGTACTGCGTTGGATGTTTTTAAGAAATTGTTGGGATAGGCCAGTATGTTTTTTGTTTAGGTATTAAGAGAAAAAATAAATCAATTTTGGGATTATAATTTGCTTTAATAATATATTATCTCATGGATTGTACAACTGGGGAATAAGAAAAAACATGGGAAGTTGGGATATTAATATAGAAGCAATAAAAAAATCCGATATGAATTGTAAAATAAAGCTCGTTAGCATTTTCTATGTACTCCCCCTAACGCTTCAGAGATAATGCTAGATTTAGCGAATTTTTAAAGTTGTAAAAATATTAAAACCGTCTTGGAAGTTCACGTGATAAATTTAAACAGATGAATTAAGTTCTATTAAAAATGATTGTAGAATGGTTGCGGATTCCATGTGGCAAGGAGATAAGGGTAACAATAAGATGTTGCTTCGTGTGGATAGGACATCGGTTTAAGTAGATGAGCAAGGCAGTAAGTAAATGGGGTTGGTTGGTATGAAAGGCGATTATTGTTTGTAATTATGAGAGAAACACGATAATCTGAGAAAGGACAGCGGCAGGGAGTGGATGATTGAAGAAGGGTGAGTTTGGGTCTTGGTGTTGCGGGACCTCAGGTGGCTATTAAAAAGGCGAAAAGACGTGCATTTGAGTGGTCGTGCAGTGGTTAAGCCTCTCCTAGCCTGTATAATACTGGGACTATTGCATAATTCATGTCGCCGATTACGCACTCCTCTCTCCGCTACTTTGCCACTTCTCACCGTCTAGCTCTTTCCTATTGCCTTCCGATCGCCCCTGCTGAATCCTGAATGCTGATAATGGTCGGTCCCACTCCTGCTGCATATTGCAGATCCCCGGATTAAAGAACGGGTCACCCTTCCACCCGCTTTCTAAACGGACAAATTGTCTGAAATCGTACCACTCTCGCCTCGTTTTAGATTTATGTGGAAAGCTAACAAAGGTCTCCTGATAATAGCAACTGCCGATCCCGTTGTGTAACTCCTGCACACATTACACATTTCACATTACAACAGGTACTGAAGTAATTCAGAGTGAAACAAACGTGCTCCCTGTGTCGGCCTATAGCGATTCCTCCCTCTCCATCCACCCATAGCTCCCTTCAACCAAACAACCTGTGTTCCCATTCACTACGCTCATTTGAATTGCCGTATTGTCGCTGTGAATTAAACTGTTATTGCATTTATTCGCAGGACTTTGTTGCAAACTATCCACGTTACTGTTATTAATTATTGGCACTTACAATTCAATTAATATTTTATGGTACATTAATTATGCCCCTACAGCAGCTCTAAGCACCATAAACTTTAATGATGGTGTAATTAAATATTATAATCGTTTTTGTATTTAATAAAATAAATTAATATATACAGTAATCAAAAATAAAAGAATCGAAAAACAAGAAACAAAATCCATTTGGTGCAGTCAACAAAGATATATGAATAAAACAACTATCATCGGAGATCTATAAAACTGAGAAGCAATCACAGACACGTTCAGAAGAAGGAAAGCAAGATTTTATGGACATATACACTGAACGGACTAGAACAGAATCACAAAAAAAATCTTCGACATCACAAACACCAACAAAAATAAGTCAAATTGGATAACTAAAAATGAAGAAGACTTCTCAAACAGTTTAAAATCACAGAAAGACATAAATAATCGAGATAAATTCAGACACAACATCAAAGTATACAAATTTGAACAGTATATCACAGTAAGGAGAGAAAGTAAATGGACAGAGGAACAAAATAGTGAACTCAGTGAACACTTGAAGAGGATTTGGTAGAAACGACGGACGGCCAGGAGACGGGCGAAATATTGCGTTATGTTCAAGATTGTGGGCATTACGATAATAAAGAACTAGTGATTTTAATCAGGTAGACAGTTGTAAAAATCTATAATTTCTTGAAATTGCTATTGAACTATGAGATTTTTTTTTACCAGTAAGCGATTTATATTGTTAATATATCTTGTATTAAAAACTTGGTTATGTTTGTTTTCTATTCTCAACTACACTGTTTGCCACTTATTTTTTAATTTAATTTTTTATATTTAGAAGCCTATTAACCCACCGGGTTGGTGTAGTGGTATAGTCGTCGCCGCTAGTCAGTTGTTAACAGAAACGTACTCTGCCGCAGGGGGGTTATCTGCACCAGTACGAAATTATAAAATTTGCTCCTAAAATTTACTCGAGAGGATAAAAGATTTCTTGATCAGTTGAAATATAATAATACCAGTATTTTATTTTGTTTTACCTGTACAATCACAACACTGTACAAGTGCTAGTTCATCTAGTGTGTACAATAGAAAAATGTTTGATACAAAAGATAAGATATTCAGGCATGAAAAAGTTTGATTACTGGAAATCCCTAATTGTGTTTTTAAAATTCTCGCTATTGAGCCATTGAATTGAAATTATCCGGTATCCATTTTTCCATGATCGGCATACGCATGTATTGTTACTCGTATTTAAAGAAATCGATATTTTTTACGTCTGACTGATTTGCAATTATTGTTAATGCAGACGGTGAGAAGGATGATAAATGAGGATGAGTGATCAACAATTGCCAGACCTGACCGGGAATCGAACCCGGGATCCCGGCGTAGAAGCCAGTTGGACCAACCATTACGCCTACGGGCCGACCGTTGGCGTAGTGGTTTCAATTTCAAAGAAATTGAAAGCTGTTGTTAATTGCACTTGTTAAATCTACTTTCTTCTGAAGTAGGCCTATCTATGCCGAAAACTCGGAATTAAAATAAAAAAATAAAAATAAATAAAAAAATAAATCAAAATTTAAATAAAACATATTTAAACACTCCGTTTACACGCCCAAACACACATATCTGTGAGTGTGTATGTGTTTGCTTCTGTACGCGTTATTTTTCTGACTTCCCCAAACAATTCTAGCTGATTTTCGGGACAAGGTTCCATGGTTCAAACCTTAGTAAAGGTAGTTCTAATATACGGATTTGAATACTAGACAGTGGTTACCGGTGTACTTTGATGGTTTTGGTTCCGTTAACCATACGCTCTCAGGGGTGGTTGGCCTGAGTCTGTACAAGACACGTCTTTATTTACATGTTGTACGTTCTCATGTCATTGAGTAATAGTGTTAATTAACGTTCTTAAATTGAACAAATTTCAACGTTCAAAGATAGAGATTAAAGAAAACCCCATTAAAAATCTCATAACCGGCAATGGAGTGTTAAAATTATTTGCACGTCTGCTAAATCCAGGGCTACAAAAAATAGTTCTGTTTCTTATCACATGGTCACCCAATTATTTGATTGAAGCGTTTAAGAACAGAAGAGGTAGAGGTATAAAAGACACTAATTAGTTATCTTTACTGAGAGTAATGAATTTCATTATACAGCCAGATCCTTTGGTGAGTGAAGTGTAGGTGTTATTTGCAGGGTGGAAAGTAGATACTTTCAGAGGGCCGGGCATGCTGATAAGCATACTTTTCCATTCAGGGAGCAAGGCAATGGTAAACCACCCACTCCTCGTTGTACTTGGTAAAGCCTCAGCCTTTCGGCTGATGACCTAAAGAACAACAACATTAAAAATACGTTTTCCATTATAAAATCACTTAGTTTTTATTTTTAAACACGTTTTATAAGTAAAAATCTGGTGTGAAACACTCACACAACTTTCTCTTGCCAGTGCAAATAATTTAAAAAATATAACCTAACATTAGTAATAAAACATTAGAAATAAACAAAAAACTAACCTCAAAAAACATAACCTTATTTTAATCATGAGTGAAAGATGCAAAATGAAAATCGACCTGTTTGGCTTCAAAATACGGAAAATCATTCTTTCACGCTAAACTAGGCTCTGTAGAGAAAAATGCTCTAAATAAAAGTTGTAGATCTTTTAATTTCCTATAAATATGATTATATATACTTTTGTCGTAAAGTGCATACTAAGGCCGAAATCTTAAAAAAATCGATTTTTCACACGTTTTCGTGAGAAGAAAACAGAAAATCGTTAATTTCCGCTAAACTAAGCGTTTTACAAAAAAATGTTTGAAATAAAAGTTGTAGAATTTTACATTCTCTACAACTGTTATTACATAACGTTTTGCGCTAAAATGGTCATTTAAAGCCGCAATCTTAAAAAGAAAATGTTTTTACGTGAAAACAGCCTTACCCAGAATTTCAGCAAACATGGCGCCTACCCTATCTTGTAGAGAATAAAAAGTTTAGTAAATGAGGCGATTTTTAAAAAAATCGTAGGACCAGTTTTTGAGAAAATCGCAAAAAAATGAAAAATTACACGAATAAACTACTACTTCCGGTTGACCGATTTTGATGAAAATGTTCGTGTCGGGTTCGGTAGTGGTATGTAACTTAAGTTTCAAGTTTCAAGTTTCAAGTTACAAGTTTCAAGTCCGTACGATGTTCCGTTCTTGAGATATTTTGTATACACACACACAGACCAATCGCTAAAAACATGTTTTTTTGGGTTCAGGGGGTCTGAAAACGTATAGATCCGGTGAAAACTCGATTTCGAAAAATCGACATGAAAACAATACTTTCCTTCCTATATATTCATATAGGCAAGAGAAAGTAAAAATACATGTTAAAAAATTATAAATCAGTTCGTATTATCCAAAATTTCGGAATAACAGGTACAAATAAAACAGATCGGTATGATAAAATACAAATATTAAAACGTGATAAGAAATCAGTTCTGATTGTTGTTTCAAAGTTTTGCTGTCTGCTTCTGAATAATACTTTAACATTTTACTTGAGTTTACATTCTTTTGTATTTTTAATTTAACCGAATAATACAGGATATTATCGTTTACCTTTTTTCTAAATTAGAATCTCTGAAGAAAGGAAAAATGACAATGATAAAAATTCTGTACGGTTTTGTAACGCGGTTTTCCTATTGTTCGGTAATACCACTTAGTTCTTACTAGTGTCTTGTGACACAACGACCTGACCCTCGTTCTTTCTTTTTCTATACTAATATAATCTGTGTCGTTTCATCTCTCTCTCTTTTTATCACAGAGTTCAATCTGGTTTCTCAACCCTCTGACTCTTTACGGAAGACTTACCTCTTTAGTATCCCTCTTTCAACTTTAAAGAAGCAGCTATTTTAGCTTCTTTCTCTCCGTTACCATCAGCTTTATATATCCTCTATTTCCATAATTTATTCAAATTGTGACGAACTGCGAAAATACAACACTTTGTGTTGATTATATCGCTTCTTCTTTTTTATCATTACAATTCTCTGTTATGTATGTACTTTACATTTATTCTTATATCCACTTTGTCTCTAGCTACTCGGCAAAGCCGTTCTAAACTCACTTGTTACAATATAGGCCTATCACATATTCTGTTTCCCTTTATATCCTGTACAGTATAATGTAATGTAATAACGAACAAATATCGGTGTTAAATATCAGATGAGATTTCGTAATACTCTACCTTGTTATCTTTCAAGTGTATTACCTATCTCTAAACATAATGGTGTGATATTTCGTTAAATCTGTTAATGTACGGAAGAACTATTAATTTATGCATTTGATTATTGTTAATAGTAGACTAATAATAAAAATTTGGTGTGAAACACTCGCACAACTTTCTCTTGCCAATGCAAATACTGACAATATAACCTAAAATTCGTAATAAAACATTAGAAATAAACTAACCTCAAAAAACATAACCTTATTTTAATCATGAGTGAAAGACGCACAATGAAAATCAACCGCAGTTTAGCTTAAAAATACGAAAAATCGCTCTTTTCACGCTAAACTAGGGTCTGTAGAGAAAAATGTTCTAAATAAAAGTTGTAGATCTTTTAATTTCCTATAAATTTGATTATATATTTTTGTCGTAAAATGCATAATAAGGCTTACCCCTTAAAAAATCGATTTTTTTTACACGATTTCGTGAGAAAAAAACAGAAAATCGGTAATTACCGATAAACGAAAAGCGTTATACAAAAAAATGTTTCAAATAAAAGTTGTGGTCTTTTAATTCTCTACATTTTTGCGCTAAAGTCCATATTAAAGTCACAATCTGAAAAAAAAAACAAATTTTACGTGAAAACAGCCTCTCCTAGAATTTCACCAGACATAGCTCCTACCCTATCTTGGAAAGCATAAAAAATGTAGTAAATGAGGTGATTTTTAAAAAAATCGTAGGACCAGTTTTTGAAAAAATCGCAAAAAAGTTGAAAATTACACGAATGAACTACTACTTCCGGTTGACCGATTTTGATGAAAATGTTCGTGTCGGGTTCTCTAGTGGTATCTAACTGAAGTTTCAAGTTTCAAGTTCGTACGATGTTCCGTTCTTGAGATATTCTGTTCACACACACACAGACCGATCGCTAAAAACATGTTTTTTTGGGTTCAGGGGGTCTGAAAACGTGTAGATCCGGTGAAAACTCGATTTCGAAAAATCGACATGAAAACAATACTTTCCTTCCTATGTGACTATATTCATATAGGCAAGAGAAAGTAAAAATCCCCTTCATGAGACGACGTTCATGTTTCATGTTCATAGCTGGTAGCTTTTCTAAAAACGGCTTACCTTTGATTTATGGCAAAAACCATTACTCATTTTTGTATCTACTCTTTAAGACGAATCGAATGACATTACTTTTGTTTCCAAATTCCAACTTTGATTTTTTGACTTCCGGTCAAAACCGGAACTTCAAACCCAATCCAGGCCCATTAACTTTTTGTGTAGATTACGAATTCGAAAACCGTTTGTTACTATCTTTTGTAATTTCTGGCATCTGGGTGTGACGGACGGACAAAAAAATAATAGATGACAATTTGCCACCAATAATACTTTATTTCCAAAAAAAAAGAATACAATTTTTTCTCAACATTTATATTAATTTTTATTCACACATCCATTCCTAATACCACATTCATTCCAATAACCTAGGCGGGGGAAATTAACATATCCAACTACGGTTAAAAAACCATGTGCTAGGATCTGTAAAACAACATTATTTCACTAATTTTTTTAAACTATTACCACAAAACATATGTTTAGTGAGCTTACAGTTAACTTTGTGTTTTACCTAGCATTAATTCTATGTTGTCCCTTCCGACATTAACTATCCATTTTTACATTTCATTCTGAAATTTAATTTCAGTCTGTTTAGTTATTATGTTTAGGTAGCAGGTTTTAAAATTTTGGGGTCAAGTGTGAGAAGTGTCGCTCATACAGCTCATTTCTCAGTCTATCTGGAAGAAGTAGTTAATTATTTCTTGTTTCCTACATTCTATTTTGAACGTACGATTTACTAGCCGGTCGCATTGGCGTAGTTGGTAACGTGCTCGCCTCTCATCATGGGGTCTTGGGTTCGAATCGCATTCAGGCACGGCATAATTTCATACGTTACAAAAAAATCATTTCATTCTTTACCATCTGCATTAGCAGTAATTGCAGAACAGTCGGACGTTAAACCAAAAAAAAGTACGATTTACTCTTGTTGAAATTCTGCAAAAAGTTGGTCTGACGAATAGCGAGGTGGTTTACTACTTCTGACTTTTAAAATTAGTTAAAAGTAAAATAATAATAAAGTATTTTATAGAAAGAAGTTTGGCGTGAAACACTTGTATAACTTTTTCTTGCCAATGTTAATAAATAAAAACATAGACTAATTATTTTAATCATGAGTGGATGACGCTAAATGAAAATTTGTTAGACTGATTTTGATGAGAAAATATGGAAAATTACTTACTGGCGCTGATTTAAACTCTGTAGAAAAAACGCTTGAAATAAAAGTTGTAGGTTTTTTAATTCTCCATAACTTCAATTATGTACCCTTTTTGCCCTAAAATGCATATTAAGACCACAATCTTTAAAAAAATCCCAATTTTTTGTTGTTGTTTAGGTCATCAGCCGAAAGGCTGGTTTGAACCTGTCTAAGTAAAACGAGGAGTAAGGTGGTTTAACCTTGCCTTCCTCACTGAGTGAAAAAGTACACTTATCAGCATGCCGGGCCCTCTGAAAAGCACATATTTTTCACTGTGTAAATGACAACTTCACTTCATTTACCACAAGGTCTGGCTGTACAATGAAATTCATTACTTTCAGAGAATATAACTGATTAGTGTCTTTTACACCTCTACCTCTTCTGTTCTTAAATGATTCAGTCATTTAATTGGCTGACCATGAGATAAGAAGAACTATTTATTTTAGCCCTGCAACGATTAGATTGAGTGTAAATAATTTGACTCTCCTTTTTTACCAATGTTGAAAATAAAATGTGAAATACCCTTAATCTGATGCTATACATTGTAGAAATAAACGCTTAAAATAAAAGTTGTAGGTTTTTAAATGTTCTATTAGTTTGATTATACATTTTTGCTCTAAAATGCATATTAAGGCCGCAATCTAAAAACAATTTTGTACCACGAAAGCACAGCCTCCCCACGAATTTCAACAGTCATGCTTCGTATCCTATCTTTTTTTGTCATCAGTCTTTCTATTAATTTGATGCAGTTCTCCAAGCTGTTCTATCTTGCGCAAGTTGTAGTTCTTGATATTCTCGAAGCTCTTGAAGACCTATCCTATCATGTAGAATACAAAAACAAAAATGTAGTAAATGAGGCGATTTTAATCGAAATCTAGAAGCCGTTTTTGAGAAAATAGGGAAAAGTAAAAAATTGCTCGAGTAAACTACTCCTGTTGACCAATTTTGATTAAAAATGAAGTGTGAAAAAATGTAAATAACTTTTACTCAAAGAATTATTTTTCAGAGTTTAGTTTAGCGTAAATTATTTTTTTAATGAACATATTTTAGTACAAGAGGTAGATTTTCATTTTACGTCGTATACTAATCGTTAAACATCTATATATATACTATATATATATATATATATATATATAATTTGATGTATGTGCGTGTGTATGTTCCCCTTTATCTCCTAAATTACTGAACCTATTTTTATGCTGTTTTTTTGGTTGTAACTATGATGCCGGTGCAGGTTTTAGGCTATTGAAACCCTTAAAAAGTTAGCCCTAAAGAGTTGAAAATAATGTTTATGTCCTACATTAAGGCTTTGATGAGGTTAGATAATCTGCTGCTTTTAAACCAGCTGATGTGATTCAAATAAAGATTTGTCATAAATAAAGTCATATGGTTTAGCAAATAGCGACGTGGTGCTAAGGATCCGCTAATAAATATCTCAAGAACGGACATCACATGATAATTTTATTGTATTTTATTATGTAGATACGATTTTGTATTGTTGAGTATTTTATAAAAGTAAAGTTCCGTGTTTCTTTAATTTGTTTTAATTTTCTTTTAATTGGTGAGTGATTAATTGCTTTGATATTTTATTTTGACCTTTATTTTATTCAACGTAGATTTAAGTTTTTGATTTTGACAATTTTTTTGTGGTTGTTTTTTCTGTTTTTTTCAATTTTCAATAATACCATCAAAAAAAACATCACTAGGAAGAAAATCTTCAAAAGCAAAAAAACTTCAAAAAGCAAGAACTGCTGAACACCATTTTTCGCGTGCAAAGCCGCGACGGGGCATGCTAGTCGGTTATATTTGCCATTGTGTACATTGGCAAGAGAAAGTCGTGAGTGTTTCACACCAGATTTTAAACTATAGAAAAAGCTTCAGATTGATTGCTGGTTGAATTTTGAATCATTCTGTAGAAAAACAAATTATAAACTCAATAAAACAAAAGGCATATGTATCATGTTTGTTTCATCACATAACAAACATTATATTGGTTGGAAAAGTTGAAAGAAAGATGTTTTTATTATTAAATGATGTCATGATGTTTGCCGTTAATATATCATACGTCTAAGTCAGTTTTCTTCTTAAAAAAGTTAATAAATAAATCTGTGATACATTACAACTGTTCTAAAATACAGGATGTTTATACAGTTACAAAACATCACCATCTGAATATGTATACACTATGTAATTATCTAAAAAATAAATTTAAAAAAGAAAATTAAGGGAAAGATTTGTAGAAGAGTTAACAGGATAAGTGAGCTAAGTAACCTCTAATATATTATTATCGATATTTTTACTTACTCTTGCCTATATGAATATGTAGGAAGGAAAGTATTGTTTTCACGTCGATTTTTCGAAATCGAGTTTTCACCGGATCTACACGTATCAGAGACCCCTGAATTAAAAAAAAACATCTTTTTAGCGATTGGTCTGTGTGTGTGCGTGCGCGCGCGCGTGTGTGAACAGAATATCTCAAGAACGGAACCTCGTACGAACTTGAAACTTAAGTTAGAAACCACTACCGGACCCGACACGAACATTTTCTTCAAAATCGGTCAACCGAAAGTAGTAGTTTATTCCACCAAGACAATGCGCCAGCTCATTCCGCGTTATCTGTCAAGAGGTTCCTAGCCAAGTACAGCATCTCAGTGTTAGAACATCCGCCTTATTCACCAGATCTTGGACCATGTTACTTCTACCTGTTCCCTAAGGTGAAATCTGCATTAAAAGGGACAAGATTTGAGTCTGTGGAAGCTGTAAAAAGAAAGCGGCACGTGTCCTGAAGGAGCTGACCGAAGATGACTTCCAGCACTGTTTCCAACCATGGAAAATTCACATGGAGCGTTGTAGCGATAGAGAAGGAGTGAATATTAAGGGTGACAATAAGTGATTATGTATAAAATAAAAATAAATTTTTTTACGTCAGTCTCGTTATTTAATAGCCACACCTCGTATAATACGAAGGACGTTCAATAATTAAAGAGACAAATTGATGAAAAAAACAGTTTCGTCAAATATAAAATTAAACTTAACACTATTTTCAGCATAGGTTCTTACAACATTTAGACACATGTTCCACCGTTCTGTTTTATGATTTATGATTTTTGCAGTTTTAGACGTATTTACCTTGTTTTAAATACTATTCGTGTACCACTTTTTTGTCAGCTTCGTTGTCGTCGAACTTCTTGCCGCGTAAAAAGTCTTTGAACGGACAAAACAAAACAAAAAATCTGGTGTGAAACACTCTCACAACTTTCTCTTGCCAATGCAAATGATTAATAATAAACCTAACATTATTAATAAAATATTAGAAATAAACAAACACTAACCTCAAAAACATAACCTTATTTTAATCATGAGTGAATGACGCAAAATGACAATCGAACTCAGTTTGGCTTAAAAATACGGAAAATCACGCTTTTACGCTAAACTAGGCTCTGTAGAGAAAAATGCTCTAAACAAAAGTTGTAGATCTTTTAATTTTCTATATCTTTTATTATATACACTTTTGTCGTAAAATGCATACTAAGACCGAAATGTTTAAAAAATCGATTTTTCTCACGTTTTCGTGAGAAAAAAAACAGAAAATCGCAAATTACCGCTAAACTAAGCGTTATACAAAAAAATGTTTGAAACAGAAGTTGTAGGTTTTTAAATTCTCTACAACTTTTATTATATAAGTTTTTGCGCTAAAATTTATATTAAAGCCGTAATCTTAAAAAAACAACGTTTTTACGTGAAAACAGCCTCACCGAGAATTTCAGCAAACATGGCGCCTACCGTATCTTGTAGAGAATAAAAAATTGAGTAAAATAGGCGATTTAAAAAAAAATCGTAGGACCAGTTTTTGAGAAAATCGCAAAAAACTGAAAAATTATACGAATAAACTACTACTTCCGGTTGACCGATTTTGATGAAAATGTTCTTGTCGCGTCCGGTAGTGGTATGTAACTGAAGTTTCAAGTTTCAAGTTCGTACAATGTTCCGTTCTTGAGATATTCTGTTCACACACAGACACACACACACACACACACACACACACACACACACAGACACACACACAGACCAATCGCTAAAAACATGTTTTTTGGGTTCAGGGGGTCTGAAAACGTATAGATCCGGTGAAAACTCGATTTCGAAAAATCGACATGAAAACAATACTTTCCTTCCTATATATTCATATAGGCAAGAGAAAGTAAAAATCAAATGGGACGAGGTCTGGGCTGTCAGGAGAATTTGGTAAATCCAAATTTTTGAGCGTTTTTCTCGTTCTGTGAGCGGTGTGGGGATGCTTGTTGTCAAAGATAATCATACATATTGTGAAAAAGCTATTACGTTGCCGCCTTATCGCGGTTCTCAGTTTCAATTTCCGCTTGTTAGAATAGCACTCACTGTTCACAATACCTTGTTTTTCTTCTAAATAGTCACAAAAAATGGACAGATTACGAGTCGAAAAAGACAGTAAAAATCACTTCACCTGCGTAAGTTCAATTTTTTTTTTTTGGTGGGCGAATCAGTATGTTTCCACTCAAGATTCGACTCACTTATGCTCGTAACTGCTGTTTAGACATTTTTCGCCGTACTGATTAAGATTCTTGAGTAAATTTCTACCGGTTTTACATTTTTCCAATAACAAAAATCTTTTCAATGAACGTTGTAGTTTCGGCGTACACGTTTTAAGCGGAGTTGACATTTTAAAATGGACAAAAGAGGTGTGCCTAATGTTTACAGTAATTTATTATGATCGAACAGCTGATTTCCAGTGTTGGGTTGCGAACTTGACCATCTAAAAGTTTTATTGTCATTAAATGGTTTTTTCTGCATTAATTTTTCTCATTACTAATTGAACGTCCCTCGTAAATAAATTTTGGGAAAAGTAAAATGTTTTGTATTCCGTTAAAACAAATTTACAAAGTCTAAAAGTTGATCTGAAAATTCAGATAGCAAGTTTGAAGATCCCTCTACACATTTTAGATTATTTTTTTTTTGTAAGGAAGATTTCCATTTTGTTGTTCTTCTCCTAGGTTTGGAAGTACTGTATAACCTTTCGAATTACGTATTCATTGGAAATGAGTTTTTGACAAAATCTTTAGGTTCAGTTTGAATTTTTGCATATCTCATGTGGTTTTTAGAGGGGGTTTGGGAAACACATATGGGGACGGTAAAGTCTCAAAACAACACGGATTTATTTTATCACATTCAACTTTTAACAGGGTATTTTTTATTTGCCAAATCTAAAAGATCAAAATTTATTGCGCAGGATTTTTAAATAATTTAAAATGTGTGCAGATACCAGGTTTTGCTGTACTCCAATGATATTAGACTATAAATACACCAACCAATGCTATTGGTGTATTTATTGCTTAATTTTCGCAAAAAAAAGTAAATATTAAAAATTCGGGAAAAATAAATCAAAAAATGTAATTAGATAGCTGAAATTAAGTTAGTAATTACTGTGGCTTCTCAGAATGATAGTTGTCCTCACGGCAAAACGTAGCCTAGAAATGCAGTGGCCGTTAGAGCTAGTATAAGTGTACCTGAAATTCAGGTTTTTTTAAATTTATATGATCCGAAAAGAGAAAATTTATATGAACTGAATTTTATTGTTCGTCGTTGCTACACCCTTGAACTATTTTACAAATTTCATGTTTGAAATTTACAAGTCCTGTAACAATTTTTGAAAAACGTAAAATTTAAAAAACTTTAGTTTTGAAACTGTATTCATTGTTTTTATTTTAATTCCTTCTACAATTTTCCTGTAAATTGTTAGAGATCTTGATTGTTTAGGAATCTATCGGACTGCAGATAAATAAACGGTTAGCACATTTTTGTAGTGGGTTAGTACTTGATTGTGAATGTAGCAAGTGTTTTCGGATCGTTTCGAAATATTTGTCTTTACGGACCATTTATGACTTACGTCAATAGTGCGTTGTATGCAGGGGTGGTAGCAAGTGATTGTGAACAGGTAAACCATTGTTTTGATTGTTCAGTGACTCACTTATAGTTAAGTTTAGTTTGAGCTTAAGTTTCGTAATTAATCTAATTGTATTTATTAGCAGTTAAACTTTGAAAATTTCTTTCATGAGAGGACGCGTTGGTGGCTGGTGGCAATTTTTACTTTCTCTTGCCTATATGAATATTTAGGAAGGAAAGTATTGTTTTGATGTCGATTTTTCGAAATCGAGTTTTCACCGGATCTACACATTTTGAGACCCCCTGAACCCAAAAAACATGTTTTCAGCGATTGGTGTGTGTGTGTGTGAACAGAATATCCCAAGAAGGGAACATCGTAAGAACTTGAAACTTAAAAATTAAGTTACATGCCAACACCGGACCCGACACGAACATTTTCATCAAAATCGGTCAACCGGAAGTAGTTTATTCGTGTAATTTTTCACTTTTATGCGATTTGCTCAAAAACTGGCCCTACGATTTTTTTAAAAATCGCCTGGTTTATTTAATTTTTTATGCTCTACAAGAAAGGCTAGGCACCATGTTTCCTGAAATTCTTGGTGAGGCTGTTTTCACGTAAAAAAATTGTTTTTTTTTTTAAGATTGCGGCTTTAATATGCATTTTAGCGCAAAAATAAATATAACAAAAAATTTAGAGAATTTAAAATCCCACAACCTTTATTTGAAACGTTTTTTTGTGTAACGCTTAGTTTATTGGTAATTAGCGATTTTCTGTTTTTTCTCACGAAGTCGTATAAAAAATCGATTTTTTTAAAGATTTTAGCCTTATAATGCATTTTATGACAAAAAAGTATAATGAAATTTATAGGAAATTAAAAGATCCAGGCAATTTTCTCAAAAACGGGTCCTACGATTTAAAATCGCCTGGTTTACTAAATTTTTTATGCTCTACAAAATAGGATAGGCGGGATGTTTGCTGAAATTCTTGGTGAGGCTGTTTTCACGTAAAAAAATTGTTGTTTTAAGATTGCGGCTTTAATATGCATTTTAGCGCAAAAAATTATATACTAATAAAAGTTATAGTAAATTTAAAATCCTACAACTTTTATTTCAAACATTTTTCTGTAAACAGTTTAGCGGTATTTAGCGATTTTTTTCTCACAAAAACGTGTAAAAAATCGATTTTTTAAAAAATTTCAGCCTTATTATGTATTTTACGTCAAAAAGTATAATCAAATTTATAGGAAATTAAAAGATCTACAACTTTTATTTAGAGCATTTTTCTCTACAGAGTGAAAGAGTGATTTTCCGTATTTTTAGCGTGAAAGAGTGATTTTCCGTATTTTTAAGCCAATGTGAGGTTAATTTTCATTTTGCGTCTTTCTTTCATGATTAAAATTAGGTTATGTTTATTGAGGTTAGTTTTTTGTTTATTTCTAATGTTTTATTACTAATGTTAGGTTTATTGTTAATTATTTGCATTAGCATGAGAAAGTTGTGTGAGTGTTTCACACAAGATTTTTTAGAAGTACATGTACATATGACAGTTTATTTTTTATTGCTATTGAAAGGAATTTCTACGAATATTATTGTTATTAAGTTGCAAATCGATATGATTTACAGCTGTTTTTATTGTAATATGAACTCAGACCTAGCTCTACTTGAATTGAATTTTTACGCACTACATCTTCGTGGGTTATTTATTTGTTTAGTGCCAATTTTTCAAGTAGGCTATTTCACATTTCCAAAGTCAGTAATAGTGTAATATTATGCTCTTAAAAAACGGGAGTGTTTAAATCTCGTTTTATTTTTTGGTTTATGTTTTCTTCGTGTCGCTTTATGCTTCGTATATCATGTATTTGTTTCATATTCGTTTCCTAACTCCCTTATTGATTTAAGTTACAATACTTTTTTTTTGTTTAACGACTGACTGTTCTGCAGTTACTGCTAATGCAGACGGTGAAGGATGAAATGAATTTTTGTAACGTATGAAAATATGCCGTGCCTGAATGGGATTCTAACCCAAGACCGCATGATGAGAGGCGAGCACGTTACCAACTACGCCAATGTGACACTTACAATACCTTAATTTCATTCAAAATTACTTACAGCTATTGGATAAGTTATAGTAAATTTATTTAGTGGCATTTTAACCCTTTTAAGGCCATTACTCGATACCGACTCCATCTTTATTTTCAAATAACAATTTTTTTAGTACGTATTTTAATATATTTTAAGGAAAATAAGATAATTTTGTATGTTTTTTGGTGATTCTTTACCAAAAAAAGTTAAAAAAAATCTCGTGTGAGACACTCACACGATTTCTTTTTGCTAATGTAAATAAAACCCCGTATAACTTTTATTTAATCATGAGTAATATTTTTTTTTTTTTTTTTTTTTTTTTTTTTTTTTTTTTTTTTTTTTTTTTTTTTTTGGTTTAACGTCCGACTGTTTTGCAAATTGCTGCTAATGCAGACGGTGAAGGATGAAATGAATTTTTTGTAACGTATGAAAAAATGCCATGCCCGAGTGGGATTCGAACCCAAGACCGCGTGATGAGAGGCAATCATGAGTAAACAATGTAAAATGAAAAACATAAACTTATTTGAATCATGAGTGAATGACGCAAAATTAAAATTAACCTTTGTTCGACTTAATACGGGCAATACGACTTAATACCTAATGCACGCTAAACTAGGTTCTGTAGAAAATAATTCTTGAAATAGAAGTTATCGATTTTTTGATTTTCTATAAATTACATAAATATATCTATAAATTATGTACAGTTTTGTCGGAAAGTGCATACTAAGGCCGCTATATTAAAAATTCCATTTTTTACCAATTTTGATGAGCAAAATACAGAAAATCTCGAATCGACACTAAACTAAGCGTTGAAAAAAGTATTAAAAGTAAATATTAGTGGTTTTTAAATATTGTGCAACCTTGATTACGTGGACTTTTGCCCTAGAATGTATATTAAGGCGACAGTCGTTAAAAAAAAAATTTTACTTCGAGAGCACAGGCCCCCTAAGGACTTCAGCAGACATTGCGCTTACTCTATCTTATAGAGCATATAGAATGTAGTTAATGAGGCGATTTAAAAAAAAAAAAAACCGTATTTACTTCGTTTTGTGGCGGTTATTAATTTTACATTCACTGCTCATGAAAATTGGTCGTTTTTTACATTGGTAAGAGAAAGTCATGTGAGTGTTTCAAACCAGATTTTTGTTTTAAGAAATTAAATTGTAATTTATTATGTGTTTGAGAAAAAATTTAGTTTGGATGGTATGAAATTCGCACTGTTAACAAAGAGTGTGGGTTGAATTTAGAATGTGAGTTGGTTAAAAAATTGCTTTAGGTACCCATAGAGTTATGGCAAGATCAGCGGTGAAGATTGAGAAAATTCATAACGATCTCGTCCGAAGAAAAATGAATTTATTTTATCGAATTTTTTGTGTCGATGTTAGTATCTATTCAAGAAACAGTTGATGTGAGTAATATTTCAGTTTTTGAGGATGTGTGTTTGTGTTGTTTTGCCGTTTTGTATAAAATAGCGGGATCATGTGTGATGCTTACAATGACAGTGGTGTGGTAGTACAGAGTGCAGTATAAAAGGGAATTGGGGGTGTATGTTCGCTCTGATGGTGAAGGGTGGTTCGTTGTCTTACATGGGGCGTGCATCAGAGAGATGTGGTGAGCCCCTTTGCTTGATCCCCTAATCCTTAAAGGTCCGATCTCATTTCCATACGATCACCGCGCGATTTACACTGTCAAGTCTCCAATCATCCGACTGGGCCCTTTTCGACGATGCTTTGCTCCCTTTTCAATTTTTTTTCCTTTTTTCTTTTCCTAAACTTCTTTATTCCTACTTCTCACATTATATGCAATAAGGTTTTACCATATCATATGAATTTTGGCGTTCAGAATGAACATTGCCATGGTTTAATCGGTTGTTTTTTTAAACTTTCTGTTGTATTTACACTTCTATATCGATTCATTGATTTTTATCGGTATTTTTCTCTTAGTTTTATTGCGGCTATAAATTTCTCACTTGTTCCATTACGACTCTTTTATTCTTTTATTTAACCTATTCATCTTATTTTTGCATTGACAATTGCAATTCTTTTTGTCAGGAAATGCAATTTCATTACTTTTAGGTTACAAAAATATTTAGGGTCCATAAATAAAAAGTCATTTTAATCACGAAATGATTTTTTTTTAAATTTATCTGTTTTAAGTCGTATTAACTATTTAGATATCAGCGACTACAAAATTAAATAAAAGTTTATACAGTAAACAATTGAAAAACAAAAAAAGTTTTCTTTAGAATTTGATTTGGCATTTTTCAGCGTGTTTGTGCTAATATTTTGCGACCATTCAAAACCATTTTTAGATCGGTTGGTATTTTGCTTTGTTTCAAAGATTATTTAAATGTTGATAGTCAATTATGTGTTTAATTGTTAGTGTTGAGTTATTGTTGCTGTTTAGGTCATCAGCCGAAATGCTGGTTTGAATCTCTAAAGGCTTTACTAAGTAAAACGAGGAGTGAGGTGGTTTACCATCAACTTCCTCACTGAGTGGAAAAGTATGCTTATCAGCATGCCAGGCCCTCTGAAAAGCATCTACTTTCCACCCTGCAAATGACCACAGGGTCTGGAAGTATAATGATGAAATTCATTAGTCTCAGAGATGATAGACAACTCTGAGTAGTCTTTTACACTTTCACCGCTTCTGTTCTAAATGCTTCAGTCATATGATTGACTGAACATGTGATAAGGAACAGAACTATTTTTTGTAGCCTGGAACTAGCAGATCGAGTTCAAATAATTTAACACTCCGCCTGCCTGTTATGGGCAAGGTTTGAACCTGTAGAGGCTTTACTAAGTAAAACGAGAAGTGAGATGTTTAACCATTGCCTTCCTCACTAAAAGGAAAATATGCTTATCAGGATGCCAGGCCCTCCGAAAAGCATCTACTTTACACCCTGCAAATGACACCTTCACTTCATTCACCACAGGTTCGGACTATATAATGAAATGAAATTCATTACTTTCAGAGGAGATAACTCTGAGTAGTGTCTTTTACACCTCCACCTCTTCTGTTCTAAATGCTTCTATCATATGATTGGCTGACCAAGTGATAGAAACATAACTATTTTTTTGTAGCCTGGAACTAGCAGATCGAGTGCAAATAACTTAACACCTCACCTACCTGTTATGGGCAGTGTTAACTTATAAATTTCGTATTGTGTTTTTGGAGTTTTTGTCAAGATGTGGTTGTGCGTCTGTCATGTATGTCTAAAATAATCATTCTTGTTATTAACGTAATCATCTATTTAGTTGATTAGCTTCTGATGTTCATAAGTAATTTTTGTGGAGGATTTAATTTACCTGAGCATGTTCCACGTGTTGCCAATTTTATGTTTCAGTTATTTTATAAAGTCTCTGCGTGGTATGGGGTGTTCTTGAATTTAAATTATGTTAATTACTGAAGGTTAGGTCAATCATGATGGTTCAGCAGGTTCTTAAATTTGAAAGAATTAAGGAAAATGAGGTTAAATTCTTGGAGATAAATTTTTGTACGAAAATATAAAGGTCTGGGTATGTGTATTTTGCCAAAACATTTTGATCACGAAATGAATTTATTTCAGGAAATTAAGATGTCTATCTCGTATCTTTTTTTTTGTTTAACGTCTGACTGTTATGCAATTACTGCTAATGCAGAAAGTGAAGGATGAAATGAATTTTTTTGTAATGTATGAAAATATGCCGTGCCTGAATGGGATTCGAACCCAAGACCGCATGATGAGAAATGAGATGTCCAACTCGTATCCGCTACCGAACTTTAATGTTATTGGATTTCAATACATGAAAGTGAAAAATCTTTTAACTATTTTTACCCAATGTAAACGAAAAATTCTACTGAGAAAAATAGAGAAAATTCTACAATTTGATAATTGTTTGTACCGCTGAAACCAATCTTATCTCATTCTTAAAATTGTATAGAAAAGTAAAAAAATGTGTGGATTTTGTTTATTTTATTCATTTTTGTATTTAAAATCAAATAAATATTTTAAATAAAAAGGACGTCACATTTTGAATATTCCTTGTAATTAGATGAAAACAGAACGTTATATCTGAATTTATTAAAACTGGAAATAATGCTTGGAATTTCCTCTATACATTTCATTCACACCGTGTAGGCTACAATTTTGTTTCTTAACGGTCAAAAATTTGTTTAGGTTTAAATTTAATTACGCAAAATTAGAGGACAAGTCATTACCCACTCAGTTTAAAATTGTGTTCGCAACAAGTTTTTAAAATGTTAAAATGTAATGTTTTACAAAAAGCCTACTGAAAAATTAAAGGAATAAATTGTTAAAACATATAAGAGAATTGAATTAGTTTTCAAATTGGCCTTCGGGCCAGCCCAGTCAGTCAGCTGGTAGAAAGTCGCTAATATTTGTTAAGTAACATCGGTTGGACAAGCGACTTTGTATGGTGACTAGTTGACAGCCATCCATGAACAAACTCTACTGGGGGTCCCTGTTCAAACTCATGTCTAATCCACGTCAAAAAAAAATTCCAGCAAAAAGCAGCGATCAAATTGGGTAGTTGTCAGCAATGTACAGTTCCCGATAACGAATAAAAGCTAAACAGTGTTCAAGTTTGTGAAAGGTATGCGTACACACATATCGTTACGTAGCAGACTTGTGTTTTAGGGAGAAAGAAGTAAGATTATAATTTTTTAATTGAATAGTAAATTTATTTTATCATTTTGTTTTTTGACTTTTTTACAATTGCTGCTACTGTAGCCGGTGAGAAGGGTGATAGATGAATATGAGTGATGAAAAAATGCCAGACTGAACGACTTAACGGGAATGATCTTCCGGATATAAAAATGCAAACGCCCTCGGTGATAAACTCCCTTGTCACTAATTCTTTGAATTATTGATCATTTAACTAAAATTCGGCATATTTGTTTCTTAGCGGTTGACAGAAAAACTAAATATACATTTTCATTCCGATCATTTGCTGATAAGGGTAAAAATTACTACTTTAAAGTAATATAAATTTCTATACCTTTCCGGAAAGCTATGGTTCTAAAAATTATGTAACTGATACCTAGGTATAGAAAAATATTTAAATTTCGACCTCGTGTTCCTAAGGAGTAAAAAGGGAGTAGGCCTAACTATTTTAAAACAGTTAATATTATTTCATAAATAGCATTAACTCTGAAAGTCATCATTATTATTAGAATTATTAGTGTGCGTTACCTCTTTGTGAGCTTGAAGGTCTAGTATTATTAACAGTTTTATTTCGGCCTTTCGTCTCCCAGATTTAACACTCGGAAGATGTGCTTATACAGTAAATATTTATAATCATTCTACGTGCTGCCTTGATACTATCATATCGTCGCATCGGTGACAAAGTTGCTAATCTGCAAAATGGTAATTTTTCAGTACGGCAAAAAAATAACACCTTCCTGACTCAACTTTCGCATTTTTACCACTTTCTAAATTCCAATTTTTCAGTTAGATGCAAAAACGCGAATTCATATCGCTTAGTAACGGTAAGAGATGTAGTTTCGCAACTTTGTCGCAACGTGGATTGTGCCAATTATTGTGTCGTTTCAATATAATTGTGTGACTGAGGTAATCGTACAAGTAGCATATGGAAAATGGGATCTGGGAATTATGTGGCTGACTCCATCCACCGTCTAGCTCACAATGATATGACACATAATATTAGGACCTTAAAGTGATACCTAGAAAAAGTAAAGTGTCGAGTAAAACCGGGAAAACCAATAAACCATTTTATTTAATGCTCACCTCTCGGAGTGCATTTATAAAGTAATTTTTCGGGAGTATTTGTATAATTATAATTCGTGACCGTTAAAAATCTGTAATTGTTTACATGATGTTTCTTAATAAGAGTATTTTATGTTGGTATTTAAAATTGTTTATTTAAATTAAACAATGTGCAATAAACAAGCGTAAACAGTTTACGGTTGTTTATAGAAACACCTAATCAACGGTAGTTGTATTTTGTTTAAACACAGAAGCACTGATAACGCGTACTTGGGGTAGTAATGGGCTGCCGGTTGATTTTGGAAATGTAATTGTCAGATAGGATCTACTGGTAGTGCAGTACTTGTAGTGGTACTCTACGGAACGCCTGTTCACTTTTATCACCATCATTATTAACATCGAGCCTGCAGCCTGCAACATGGAAAGGCGAAGCGGCTTCGCCTTTTATCTGAAAGTAACATAATTAAAGTACAAGCGACGTAATTTCACTTAATTAAATTCCCTTCTTTTTTTCGTTAAAACGAGAGAAATAAAGAAAGACAGAAGCATAATAAAGAGTATACAAGAGCGATAGAGATGGAGGATGGGAAAAAGGAATGACATTGATGGGGTGCCTCGCGATATGAACTTTTTCCAGCCAATGAACATAAACACACGGCGTTTAATTTCAACAGGATTTAAGGGAGATTTGACCATAAAGGAACTGAAACAAGAAGGGTGGGAATCGGACCTCTTTCTCCTCTCATCTTTCCCTTTTTCTTTCTCACCAAGAAATCAGGGGAACTTTTTACTCATGCTTGTATTAAAAACGAAAAGATAATATTAAAAGCGGGAAAAGAAAAGCGGAGGAGAACAGTGACATCTTCACAGGAGGAAGGAAACGAAGGGGATTCTTGGCGGAAATTCTGCGAGTGCTTTGTAAAGAAGGAAGAAGAGGGATGCCAGGACAGAACACCCAAATGAGCGAACGTCTTGAGAACGTTTTATCTCGCGGCGTGAGTAGGCCCTATTACATTACATATTACAAAGTTAACACCGTGGTGAGGGGTGCCGGGCGAACCGAGGAAACTCCGACCGGCTTTAAACCTTGCCAGTACCCTACTTCTCCGCTCTCTCTCAACCCTTCCCTCTCACTTCCACTCTCACTCCGGTGGGTGATTAACCCTAATGTTCCAACGGCCCTTTGAGAAGAATAATGTAATTGTCAACACCCTGCCACCTTTGATGCTACCGTGTTATTATACATACCTGTATAGCCTTAAGTTCACGCTTTAAATTTGTTAAATTTCACAAACTCTTAACTACCTTAAATATTATGCCTGCTACCGTTTTCAAAATACATAATGCGTAATAACCTTTACAATGATTATTATATGTACAATCCATTACTCCGTATACTCCGTATACCTTTCTTCCTATCTTTATAGGTATTTTTTATTCTTCCTATCTTTTATAGATCAACATATTCAAACTTACTAAGCTCTGTACTCGTAATTTAGCTACATTATTACCTTACGTCGCGCCGTATGATAATTATTGTTCATTTTAAATTCACTTTGCATTATTTAAATTCCAATTTGTAAATTTTGAATATTTATTCCTCTATTTTCCACCGCCATGAATTATTATATTATTGTTTTATATACCTTATTGTTTATTTTCACTTCTTGTAATATTTATGTAAGTTATTACAATCCAGGACGATAAATTTACAGAATATTTTTCATCCTTCCTTTGTTATATTACATTTAACCACGATTCCCGAAAGAAATTTGATACAGATGTATAAAATAGGTAATCTTAGTAATTGTATACCTAATTACACCGAGAAGAAAATTAATTAGGACTTTTTGTTGTGTTGTGAAATATTTATTAAAATTTGTTAAACAAATTTGAAATTAGTAGACGGCGATTAAAAATTGTTTCACTAGTGGAAAAAGTCAACGACTACAGAAGGTAGTGGTTGGTTCACATTCGAAAGATTAGTGCCGATTGAATCCCCAAGGTGATACAATCCGATGGAGAGAAGGACTCGGGAAGACCAAGGAAGAGATGATATTTTTTTTTTTTTTTGTTTAACGTCCGACTGTTCTGCAATTATTGCTAATGCAGACGGTGAATGATGAAATTATTTTTTGTAACTAAAGGTCTTGAAAATTGGATGGCGTAATAAGCCGTGCGCTTAATACTACGATAAGAAGTTGTTGGTTATTTAAGAGCTTTGTTTCAAAATTTCGTGTTAAATTTGTTTTAAACTGTCTCTTTCTGTTTTTACTTTCAGTCTTACATGAATATATAGGAAAGAAAAGTATTGTGATCATGTCAGTTTTTTTAAATCGAGTTTTCTTTGGAAATACACGTTTTCAGATACCCTGAACAAAAAAGAAACATGTTTTAGCGATCGGTGTGTTTGTTTGAACAAAATATCTCAAGAACAAACTTGGAACGTAAGTTAGGTACCACTAGGGGAAACTAAACGAAGATTTTCATAAAAATTGGTCAACCGTGAGTAGTAGTTTATTCGAGCAATTTTCTCAAAAACTGACTGACACATTCGGCTTGTAAATTAGACATTTTCATGTAAACTCGCTAAAGAGTTGTAACTTCTGAAACCAGTTAATACTTTTCAACCCCCACCTTGATTTTAGAAGATTGAGGATAACATTTTGAAACATTCTTTACTCAGAATTAAATAGATATAGTAACTGCATTTTAGGCACAAAAATGTTTTCCGCTAATTTTCAATACAAGAAAAAACTATTTTAAGGTAGCTGGATCCTTACTAGAAATCTTTGCGTGCTGCATTTGATGTGTCGGGAAAGAAAAAATTGTACCCAAAGGGCATATCAAACAGAAAAACCATTTAATCAACTTCAGAAGTCAATAAATCTTTTTTTGATCTGAACGCCTTATTTTCAGTATGTATAGTTTGTAATAAAAATGTTAACAATATGTTCAGTCTCCCATGCCCTCTTGTTTTTTTATTTTTTAAGATTTCAGCTAATTTTCAGTTACCTTAAGAGTCAAAAATAAAATATCGGTAGTTTTTTTACCAGTTTACATTTAGGGTGATGGAACATGAGCGTTAACTCTGATTCAATATAAATATTGAATTTAATCGCATGATTAGAAAACTAATTATGTGAATTGATTATACATTGTTTTCCATTGTGGAGGGATTTTGAGCGCAAACGATTCAGAAAAAAGTGTTTAAGAATGAACTTGGCAGGAAATCAAAAGTTTCTTTTTGAACCAACTTGAAAGCACTTAGTTGGTCTTATATCACATAAACAGTCATTACGGACGGATGTTACACTTAACACCCTCAATCCCTTGCATGCACCCTCATCTTGAACAGTCTGTATTTCTCCCCTTATTGTAGGGCATCCCATTGATATAGGTCAAACATAGTGATGGAAAATCGATTTTGCAAGAGTTGATGTTTGCAGTTTGTCGTTTTTACCATTAATATTACGTATATATAACTGATCGATTTTCTGAGATTCATTCCTTCGAAAAAATTATTAATTAAATTTTTTATTCTCCCATGCCCTTTGGTTTTTACTTTTTTACGTAAACGAAAATTTTTCGTTTATGTCAAATGTTTATACTCAGCCCGTGATGTCGTTGTATAGATTTTTTTAGAACAATATGTGAGTCGGAATGAGAAAACGGACCTCTAATCGATTTTTTTTTATTTTGAGTTATTCACATTTTCAAATTTATCATTAAATTCTATGCTCATAACGGAGTGTTAAATTATTTGTACTCGATCTGCTAGTTCCAGGGCTACAAAAATAGTTCTGTTTATCTCATGGTCAGCCAATTATATGACTGAATCATTAACAACAGAAGAGGTAGAGGTGTAAAAGACATTAGTCAAAGTTATCTCCTCTGAGAGTTATGAATTTCGTTTCATTATATAGCCAGACCCTGTGGTGAATAAAGTGAAGTTGTCTTTTGCAAGGTGGAAAGTAGGTTCTTTTCGGAGGGGCTGGCATGCTGATAAGCATACTTTTCCACTCAGTGAGGAAGGCAATCTAAACCACCTCACTCCTCGTTTTACTTAGTAAAGCCTCTAGAGGTTAAAACCAGCTTTTCGGCTGATGACCTAAACAATATTAAATTCTGAACGATTTAATACCAAATTTTGATTTTAATCTCAAAAATTATTTAAGTTACGGCAGTTTGAATATTTTTAATAGAAAATTAGTGTTTAGAGTAGGCTATACACATTTTAAAATTTTAAAATATCATGCTATTTACATTTTACATGTTAAAGAAACAAATTATAGACTTGCTAATAATTAACCTTGAATGTCCTTTCTCAAATGATACAATTTTTTTTTAATGTGACATTGACACTGCGAAGAGTTATTTTGTAAAGAGTGTCTTCGCCTTTTCTTTAATGGTTCTGCAACTGCATGCGGAAGGTCAGGTTCAGGCTCTGGAAACCCACTAGTACTGACTTAACTAATTTAGGTTCTACTTCAAGATACAGAAAGTCTCTGCATTCTTCTTTACAAAGTGTCCTGATGTTTTTGAACAAATGTATTTCATTGCCTTGTCATCCCTGCTGGAGTAATTTCATTCAAAATCCAACAGGACATAGTAAACTATAGTAATATATAATAATCCGATCATGATATAGGCCTATTAGCCCTAGCAACTCATTTTACTTATAGTGAAAATTTTGCTTTTCCGAAAAGAGGTATTTTTATCATTATTCACTCATGATTAAAATTAGGATATAGTTTTCATTTTATATTATTTACTTATGATTAAACATAGGTTATAATTTTCATATTTACACGTGCAAGAGAAAATCATGGAAGTGTTTCACACCAAATTTTTAATTTATAATAAATAAAATTTAAAGACTGGTTTTTATGCTGCAATGTTTGGTAAATTTATGTATATACCAGGTGTCTAATATGTCTGAAACTTAGAAATTATTGAAAATTGCATGTAACTAGGTAACAGAAATGTCTTGTTTATTATTGTACCAAAGAAACTGCTTTGAGTTATGTTTGAGTTTTTTATTTTATGTTGGATTTAACCTTAAACATTTTTATCCGAAGTTTTAAGGAAATTAATAATGAAAATAGTAGATGAATATCGTTTTCCGTTTTTGAGATATTTCCATTAAATTGTATAGATATCAGGGTAGAACTATCAACCTACTTCGACTGTACATCAACATTTTAGGTGAGAAGGAAGATGATAGCTACACGTACATTAGATAATTGAAAATAGTTGAATTTTCAATATCTCTACTTGTTTATTAATATAAAATTGTCATCGTTAAAAATATATTCGAGAGTCATTCGGAAAGTAGAGAACGTTTTGAACTGACGAGCTGCGCAGTACCCCCACCACCTTTTGCTGCCAAATCATTGACCTTCCACTCACCTTGGGCCAGTCTGGCGCTAACAGCGAGCCGATTCTGTCGAGTATTGATTATTTGTAAGTCTTTAAAATGTGTGACAAATTAATGATCCCGCCAAGTGTGATGTTCGTAGTTTAATACGCTTTCAGAATGCTAAAGGAGTGCGACCTATCGAAGTTTACAGACAAATAGCGGAGGTTTATGGTAATGTGATGAACGAAGCTTTAGTTTGAAAATGGTGCATTAAGTTTAATGGCGGACGGACGAATGTTCACGATGAAGAGCGCTCGGGCCGACCTTCAGATGTGACTGACAAACACAAATCAAGGATTGAGGAAAAATTCAACAGGACAGACGTTTCACGATAAATGGTCTTGGTTCGCTTTTTCCTGAAAGTTCACGAACTGTATTTTGTGAATTTTGACGGAAGTGAGTGGTTAAACAACTTGGGGGCACCTGTGTATGCAGAGGACACAGTAAAATTTCTGAAACGAGACAAGTGTTTAAATTAATACGGCGGTTACGTAGAAAAATAGTTTAAGTATCAGTATGTTGTAAAAAGGTTCTGTTTGGCTATAATAAAAAATGTCAAAATAAAGAAAAATGACCTCGTAAATTTTCTAAATTGTAATTGTACAATTTTTTGGTATATCTTAAAAAAATTTTGGTCTAAAACAACAATATTTTCTTTAATAACTTACTATATGGGTTAGGGATCGTAATTTAGACAGCTAACAAACAAAAAATCGGTTTTTTAAAAATTTATGTGTGAAGTAAATAATTTTATTTGATATGGATACAGTTTCATGAAATCAATAAATTTAACATTCTAATCAGTTGAGAAAAAATACGATAAAATAATAACTGAAATAAATATCTGTTTATAAGAGCGTCGAAAGCAATTTAACATCTGATTCAATTTGCTTGTATGTAGGCTACATACAGGCAGTTTATTTTGCAATATTGCAATAAAGAACTGATTCACATCAATTTGTATTTTCAATAGGAAGAGAACGCGAACTTTATATGTATCTAAACAAATATTACAAACGCAATAAAATCCACCCGTGTCAACAATCACTAAAATATTCTTCACCTTCACCATCCTTGAATTTTATTCCAAGAATTTCTACAATCGTTCTTATTATATTAATATATACGTAACACCGAAACCTAGGTGCGTTTGGATTTATGTATAATAAATAATTAACAAACTTTCTTTAAACTTATAACAATATTTATTTATTGACACAATTAATTATTAAAATTAAACTATTAACAAACACAAGTTGATTACTTCAATTAAATTAATTACAAAAGTGTAAACTAAACTTGATTATAAATGAGTCACTTAACAGTCAAAACAATGGTTTAATTGTCCACCACCGGTCTCGTAACGACACTATTTCCAACGGCCCGACAACATTTTCCATTTACAATTCAAGTACTAACTCACTACCAAGACGTTATCTGTTTTTATACCTGCGGTCTGTTGGATTCTCCCGACAATTGAGATCCTTCTAACTATTTCTTCGCTTTATCAGAACATGGTAGAAGGAATCAAAATAAAAACAAACGTTTCTACTAGTTTCGATTTCCAAGAATTCCTATTCTAAATATTTCATTCATCGCAATCCATTATTCTTGTTCAATACTCACCACTTTATACAATACACAATTTTTTCCTTTAACTATTTCTAGAATATCACTTAAATGTTACAATATTTTAATTTTTTTATGTTTTAATTAGATGGAAAATATTAAATGGTTTTTGTGAGTGAAGCATTAAAAGATAGATTAAAAAATTTTCAGGATTAGGTTACCGTGTCATGTACAAATGTTTTATGTCATGTGTTTTTGAACTTTAATTCAAATATTATTATAAAATTTTCATTAATTTCATTACGGGTTTTATTGTACGAGTACTTAAACCTTTTGATGATTAAGTAGAAATATGGGGATTTCGTTAGTCAAATGTTATCTACTTAGTTTTTACAGTTAAAATAAATTGAGAAACAAGTGGATGGTTGTAAAAATGTTGATGTTAAGAAGATGGTATCGCTTGGTAAGATGGGGTAAGATAGTAAACGTTAGGGATGAAACGTTAAAAAGACTTGGAGTATTAGGAAATTTCGGGGTTAACACTGGCATTAAGGTTGCAAATTGGTAAGGTGATGAGGTTTTTGTAAAATGATGGTTAGGAGACCGTTACTGCTTTGTAACACGTCGCGGAGGGTTTAAATAATGGAGGGCACGGGGTTACAATGAATAAGAAGTTATGGCTCAATAACTGAATATCCTGTAACCGAGTATAATAAGGGCACATCATCTTTCCTTGTTCAGTTATTTCTCGTTGTTTCAAACACCATCCCTGTCATACAAATACGCAGAGTTGAAGTTTGCCCTTTTCTTTAAATTATTCAGTTACTGAAGAAACGGGATGAGAAAATTTGAAGTTATCAATTCTATTGCGTTCTTAGTAAGCTTTGATATTTTAGAGAGATATTTTTGTTGTAGACAACTTTTTATTCCGTTTAATATTAAGTAGATATATCATACAATTATTTGATAACAGTTTTTTTTATTCCTTATCGATTCTGACATTTAAAGACTTAATTGGTGGCAATTTTAAAAATTGTCTGTAATTTTCCTTTATCCGTCCGTCCGTCACACCCAGATGCGAGAAACTGCAAGAGATAGCAGCAAACGGTTTACGGATTTGTAATCTACTCAAAAAGTAGTGGCCCTAAATAAAGTTTGATGTTCCGGTTTCGACCAGAAGTTGCCCAAAACCCGAAGTCAAGAAATCAAAGTCAGAAACTACAAGAGATAGCAACTAACGGTTTTCGGCTTCATAATCTACACAAGAAGTTAGTAGGCCTGGATTGGGTTAAAAGTTACGGTTTTGACCGGAAGTGGCCCAAAACCAGAAGTCAAGAAATCATTGTCGGAATTTGGAAATAAAAATAGTGTCATTCGTTCCCTCTTAAAGAGTAGATGCAAAATTCATTGGGTTTGAATTTCCCGGTTTCTACTGGAAGTGGCCCAAAACCGGAAGTCAAAAAATCAAAGTCGGAATTCGAAACAAAAATACTGTCATTCGATTCTTCGTAAAGAGTAGATACAGAAATTACTATTGGTTTTTGCCAAAAGTCAAAGGTAAGCCTTTTTAAAAATTGGCACCACCATGAGACATTAGTCTCTTGAAAGGGAATGGATAGTCTCTAATGGATAGTCTCTTGTATGTGAATGGACTACCCTCTCCGGCGTTTCTCGCATCTTAACATCCATTCAACCCTCTCCTGCCAGTCATCCTCCCGTAAGTCATGATCACCCGATATACTCTCTCCCACCTAGATAACCTCGGTCTTCCTCTCCCAAAAAGCTTCCAGAATCCACCTCCATATCACCTGAGGCTACCTTCAGGTATCCTCTTCATATGCCCATACTAATCCAAAAGTCTTAACTCCACTGTTTCTACAATGCTGCCATCAACTCCAGCTCTAGCCCTGACAACGTCATTAGTAAGACTCACAAACAAAATATCATCGCGCAGACGACGTATGTCAAAACATACAGCTACGCTTATTTATTAAGTGTTTAAGTCTAAAAGTTTATAATACTATTTTTATAAACTTATAAAGTTTACTAGCATACTTCGCGCGCGAAACATGTATAATCAATTTTATTTTAAAATAAATATGTAACAGAAATTATGTAGCTGCTAGTCGACTGTGTACCCCAACCTACTCACACGCACGCGCGTGCACCTACACACACACACACACACACACACACACACACACACACACACACACACACACACACACACACACACGACGTTTTGATCATCTCCCCCCTTGGCCGGCCCGTTGGCTTAGTGGTTAGCGCAACTCGCTTCTACGCCGGGTTCGATTCCCTGTCAGGTCTAGCATTTTTTCATCACTCATTCTCATCTACTAGTATCATCCTTCTCACGGTCTGCATTAGCAGAAATTGCAAACAGACGTAAAACAAAAATAAAAAAAATCCTCCTCGTATGTCTCTCGGCTTCATCAAACCCCTTCTTTCTACTTCAACAGCAATACGTACTCACATGTACACACACACACACACACACACACACACATACATATTTATGAAAATCTTCATAGGGCCCTTAGGGTTATCATTTTTGAAAATTTTAAAAATATGTCAATATAAATACAAATATGCTGTCAAAATTTCATGAAAATCCGTTGAGTAGTTTTGGAAATTAGCCTGCACGAAAAACACGCTTTGTCTGTATATTATATTAGTATAGACTAGTATAGATAACACTGTTTCATGAATGAACGTCGCAAATGAAAATCTACTGTAGAACATAAAAATGTGGAAAACCACTAATTGATGCTCAACTAAGCTCTGAAGGAAAAAATGGTTGAAATAAAAGTTGTAGATATTTTTATTTCCTATAACTTTGATTACCTATATATACTTTGGTCGGAAACTGCATACTAAAGCCGCAATCTTCAAGAATCTTGTCTTTTACCGATTTAGATAAAAAAGAGACTGATAAACGCTAAACTAAGCGTTGTAGAAAAAACATGTTAAAATAAAATTTGTAAGTTTTTCAGTTATCAATAACTTTGATCATATATACTTTTGCCCTAGAGTGCATATTAAGACCACAGTCTTTAAAAAAAAAAAACATTTTTTACCGCGAGAGCACAGGTCTCCCAAAGCATATCTGCCGACTGGAGCTTATCCTATCTTGTAGAGCATACAAAATGGTGTAGTAAATGAGGCGTTAGGCAGGTAAATCGATTGTTTTGATTTGTAAAGGACAGTTTCTTAATAATAAAGTTTTAGTTTAAATGTAAATTTTGCAATTAATTTAATTTAAGTAATCTAATTGTATTTATTAGTAGACTACTGTCAGTTTCATAATCATAGATACCCGAGTTTGAAGCTTTGCGTCTCCAAAACTATGAAACGGATTTCAACATATTTTACACCAAAATTTAGCTCATTTTATTTTGCGTTGACCCATAATAGTCCTTTATTTTCAATGTTGTTAAAAAATTGCCATATCGAGGTTGGAAGAGAAAAAGACCCGGTTTTTTTGGTACCGCAACAAATCGTGCGTTTATAGTGTTTTTATGCGTTTTTAGTATTTTCATGCGTTTAAAGGTGTGTAATTCGATAATTATTTGACCGCAAATTTTGAAATTGTAACACAACATAGAGAATTATATTCTTACATCGTGTACGAAATTTAAAATTCGTACGGTATTTAAATTTTGATTTATTAACACTATTCTGAACCCTTGCTATCTCGGTAACCGCTCGATCGTTCGGCACGGGCAAACTATCGTTTTATTCAGCGTAAAAAACTTAGTACAGATATGTTAATAACATGAAATATTGATTGGCCAATGTTGTGGCAGAATTTTTAGAATTTTGAAAAATAGACTGGGTAATGCAGGGGGTGGGCGTTACTATCCATGTTGCTAGTTTGTGTTAGTGACATCCGTCGGACTGTTTAACTGAATTGACAGACTGCATTGTCAATTCAGGTAGACAGTCAGATTCAGGCAACATGGATAGTAGCGCCCACCCCCCGCATTACCCAGTCTATTTTTCAAAATTCTAAAAATTCTACCACAACATTGGCCAAACAATATTTCATGTTATTATAAGTAATATTCATGTTATCTGTACTAAATTTTTTACGTTAAATAAAACGATATTTCGCCCGTGCCGAACGATCGACCGGTTACCGAGAAAGCTAGGGTTCAGAATATTGTTAATAAATCAAAATTTAAATGACGTACGAATTTGAAATTTCGTACACTCAGAATATAATTGTCTATGTTGTGCTGAAATTTTAAACTTTTCGGTCCAATAGTTATCGAGTTACACGCCTCTAAACGCATGAAATTTGTTGCGGTAGCAAAAAATCCGGCTGTTTTTGTCTTCCAACCTCGATATGGCAATTTTTAAACGACATTAAAAATATAGGTTAATTATAGGTCAACGCAGAATAAAATGAGCTAAATTTTGATGTAAAGTTTGTTAAAATCCGACTCATAGTTTTGGAGATGCAAGGGTTCAAACTCGGGTATCTATGATTATGAAACCGATAGTAATTGTAATCTAATAATTAATCATAACTTATTATTTATCATACCCAGATTCCGAATGAACCTATGCTTAAGTATATTTATTGGATTTTCATGAAGTGTATTCCCGAATGGGACGCCGACTAATAAAATGTATTTAGGCCTATTTGTTTAGCTATTTATTAATGAAAACCTGGAAGAAATAAGGAAATACCGTTAAAACGATGAATTCAAGTAAAAATTTGTAGCTCATAATTTTGTTAGTTTATATAGTTGAGTAAATTTTAGATGGAATGATATTTTGCAGTGTACCGGAAGTTTTTAACTTAAAAGTGTGAGCTGGGAAGTTGTAGCGAGAACGCTGGAGGTAATACTGCGGCGCAGTATACCTCCTCAGGTAGTACGAGTATTATACGTAGATGTTACAGTAAGCTACATGTGTCACGGCGTGGTTATTAGGCTTCGAGTGAGTTATCACGCACGGTTTATTCGCCCTCCTTCTGGTAAAATTTCATGATAAATACTCCACCATCCCCTTCCTGTTCCGCTTAACTTCCTTTTTCATATATTGGACGAAATAAAAGGTCTTTACAAATGTTATCACTGCTATGTATTTATGAGTACACCCCCTTTCTCTACGGCACCACGCGACGACCACCATCTTTCCCGCGCTGCACTCGTTCTTGTAATATTCTGTAAATTTATGTGCTGCAAATATTAGGTGGGCTATGGACCCCGCGATGTGGTAAAGAAGGGGAAGGGGTGAAGCTGTGGCAGGCAGTGGTGGTTGCTTTTGAGCTATTGTCGCACCGTTATTAAAATCATGATGTGATTGATGATCTGCTGGGGTCCGGGATCTTCTATTGATACATACACGATATTGCGTGTTCTCGCGTTTGCTTCCGATTGTCCCCAACGTAAGGGACACTTATTCTGGTTATTTTTCTTTAACCGCCCTCTATAAAATGAACAAAGTAAATTTTTAAACCTTTTTATGACGTCCTTATTTGGAAGTGGTTTACTTAACTATCTTATCAATGATTCAAATCTATATTCTTTAATATTATTTTTACAAAAATGATATTTTTATCTACTTCAGTATATTTGTTAGTTCATTTAAATGTAAATTTGTTTAGATAATACTGTTATATTTATTCTGGGTTCTTTCAGGATCTGGTTATTTTATAATAAAAACTTCTTTTAAATGTGTAACGAATTTCTATTTTAAAATTGCTAACTTAAATTCTGCCCATAACAGACAGGTGGAGTGTCAAATTATTTACACTCAATCTGTTAGTTGCAGGGCTAAAATAAATAGTTCTGTTTCTTATCACATGGTCAGTCAATTAAATGACTGAATCATTTAACAGAAGAGGTAGAGGTGTAAAAGACACTAATCAGAGCTATTTCCTCTGAAAGTAATGAATTTCATTATACAGCCAGACCCTGTGGTGAATGAAGTGAAGGTGTCATTTGCAGAGTGGAAAATATGTGCTTTTCAGAGGGCCCGGCATGCTGATAAGCGTACTCTTCCACTCGGTGAGGAAGGCAATGGTAAACCACCTCACTCCTCGTTTTACTTAGTAAAACCTCTAAAGGTTCAAACCAGCCTTTCGGCTGATGACCTAAACAACAACAATATTTTTATCAACTTCAGTGTATTTGTTAGTTCATTTAAATGTAAATTTGTTTAGATAATACTGTGATATTTATTCTGGGTTCTTTCAGGATCTGGTTATTTTAAGATAAAAACTTCTTTTAAATGTGTAACGAATTTCTATTTTTAAATTGCTAACTTAAATTAATTGTTATATTTGTAACAACTAAAAAATTACATTAAACTCCTTAATTCAATGTGTTGTTAAGGTCATCAGCTGAAAGGCTGGTTTGAACCTGTAGAGGTTTTACTAAGTAAAACGAGAAGTTAGGTGGTTTACCATTGCCTTTCTCACTGAATGGAAAAGTACGCTTATCAGCATGCCGGGCCCTCTGAAAAGCACATATTTTCCACTCTGCAAATGACACCTTCACTTCATTCACCACATGGTCTAGCTGTATAATGAAATTCATTACTTGCAGAGGAGATAACTTTGATTAGTTTTCTTTACACTTCTACCTCTTCTTTTCCTAAATGATTCAGTCATTTAATTGGCTGACCAGGTGATAAGAAACAGAACTATTTATTTTAGCCCTGCAACGAACAGATTGAGTGTAAATAATTTAACACTTCACCTGGCTGTTATGGGCACAACTTAATTCAATAACAGACTTAATTTAATTCAAAATCTTCTAAAACTTAACCAGGACTTAAAAGAAACTTAGCCTATAATTATAAAAATTTATGGCCATTTATATTCAAATGATAATTTATGATTATTAATTTATTATATGATAATTTTATTTTTATAAGTATTTCGAGGAAACGCCGAACAAGTAGTATAGAACATGTCACGATAAAACGGATGAGGCTGAATGATAATTCTTTGCTAGCCGCCTCCGTAGCGTAAAGGTAGCGCGCTAGCCTACAACTCGGAGATCCCGGATTCGATTCCCAGCTAGGGTCTGGAAATTATTAAAAGTCAAAACCCAACGTTAAATTTTGATAACCTGCCGTAGTCACTAATAACGAAACTGTTGATGAAACTTTAAATAAACTAAAAAAAAAAAAAATTCCATGTTAAATTTATTACTTATCAGTAGTACTTTACCTTTTATCAGTGGTACTTCTTCCGTGCTAAAATAAAAGTGTCATTGAATTTTTAATTTTCCAGTTTTCACTGGAAATAAACTTTTTCAGACCCCCTGAACCCCCCAAAAAAAAAACATTTTTTTTACTGATTGTTGTATGCAGACACACCTTTTGATATTTTTGTGATGTTTTGAATGTGAACAAAATATTTCAAGAATGGAATATCGTACGAAGTTGAAACTTGGAACTTATGTTAGATACCACATGAAACCCGACACGAACATCTTTATCAAACAGCTGGAAAAAGTAGTTTATTCGTGCGATTTTTTCACTTTTATGAGATTTTCTCAAAAACGACTCTTACGATTTTTTTTAAAGATCGCCTCATTTACTACATGTTTTATGCTCTACAAGATAGAGTAAGCGTCTGCTAAAATTCGTGGGGCTGTGCTCTCGTAGTAAAAATTGTTTTTTTTTTAAGATTGCGGCATATTTTACGACTTAAGTGAATAAAACCTAAGTTGTAGAAAATAAAAAATCTGGTGTGAAACAGTCACACAACTTTCTCTTGCCAATGTAAATAATGATCAATATAACCTAATATTAGTAATAAAACCTTAGAAATAAACAAAAAAAATTGATCTCAAAAAGCATAACCTCATTTTAATCATGAGTAAAAGACGCAAAATTAAAATCAACCTCAGTTTGGCTTAAAAATACGGAAAATCACTCTTTCACGCTAAACTAGGCTGTGTAGAGAAAAATGCTTCTAATAAAAGTTGTAGATCTTTTTATTTCCTATAAATTTGATTATATACACTTTTGTCGTAAAATGAGTACTAAGGCCGAAATCTTAAAAAAATCGATTGTTCACACATTTTTAAGATCGAGACCTTAATGTGCATTTAGGGGAAAATTTTATATAATAGACATGAAAATTAAAAATCGTACAATTTTTATTTCAAGTAGTATGTTCTTCTACAGGTTGTATTTATGAGCTAGGGTCTGGATATTATTACGAGTCAAATCCCAACAACTATTAGGGATCCGTTAAAACAAAATGACTTACGGTTCTATATTCTATAATATGATATTTATTCTGGGTCCTAAACATTTATTACTTATTTATTTTGGGTTCCCCAAAAAATCGATGTTATTCTTTTAGAATAAAAGTTATCTTGTTCTAGGATTATTAATGTTGTTAGCATCAATTTGTGATTTTCTGCATTTTTAAGTCCAGTAGTTACTGATTTTCATTTAGCGTTATTCACTCATGATTAAAATTAGGTTATATTTTTCATTTTACTTTGGCAAAAGAAAGTCTTGTCAGTGTTTTGCATAACATTTTGTATACGAGGTGTGGCTTTTAAATAACGAGACTTACGTTGTAAAAAAATTTAATTTTAATTTTATACATAATTACTTATTGTCACCTTCAATATACACTCCTTCTCTATCCCTACAACGCTCCATGCGAATTTTCCATTGTTGGAAACAATGTTAGGAGTCATCTTCTGTCAGCTCCTTCAGGACACGTGCCGCTTTCTCTTTTACAGCTTCCACAGACTCAAATCACAAAAATCAAAACACCCCGAAATGTGGAAGGACAAATCATGGGTTCTCAACCAAGACAATGCGCCAGCTCATTCCGCGTTATCTGTCAAGAGGTTCCTAGCCAAGTATAGCATCTCAGTGTTAGAACATTCACCTTATTCACCAGATCTTGCACCATGTGACTTCTATCTGATCCCTGAGGTGAAATCTGCATTAAAAGGGACACGATTTGAGTCTGTGGAAACTGTAAAAGAGAAAGCAGCACGTGTCCTGAAGGAGCTGACAGAAGATGACTTCCAGCACTTTTTCCAACAATGGAAAATTCGCATGGAGCGTTGTAGGGATAGAGAAGGAGTGTATATTGAAGGTGACAATAAGTGATTATGTATAAAATTGAAATTAAATTTTTTACAACGTCAGTCTCGTTATTTAATAGTCACACCTCGTATAATATACATTTTTATAGAATTTGGTAATTAATTTTTATGTTTTTAAAAGATTTTGCTCGCAAAGATCTGCATGTGGTTGTGTTAAAATGGAAAATTGTGCAAATATTTCTCCTTCATGACTATTAAACCACTTAATAGTACAAAGGGAATGGCATGTTAGGGTTGCAATTATCCGCGTTCTGAACTGAGTACGCAATTTGCGTTCTAGTTAGATATGTGAAAACTGTGAGACAGCTCAACAAGTGTCACAGGCATTGTGTTGTCACCCCCCCCCCCCCCAGCTACTGTAACTTAGCGTTGTCATCTCAGTTTGTCTGACAACAATCAAATATTTATGCTAGTTTTTCTCTTGAGTAATACTAAGCATCTTTTTATATTTTTATGTGTTAAATATTTAAATTTTGAAATATTATGAAGAAGCGGGAGGGTTGTTTATTCTTTTGAATTTTTTTGGAAATTCCCTTTAAGAATTGCTGTCATTGAGATAAAAATATAGATACTTGTACATTTTAGTTTTCTATACTGTTTTTTTCTCTCTTGAGAATTGTGGTGATGTGTAATATAACGGGTTTGGTTAAGGATTCACGTTTAGGGAAAAATATTTGAATTAAAAAAAAAACAATATCCGCCAATTTTAAATGTTCTTTTGTTTTTCGTAAGGCTGAAATTTAAAAATAATCATTGTTTAATTTTACATATATTTTATATTTTGATGTAAATTTCATCTTTATTTTTAAAAAGTAAAATTAGATGTTATGGTCAATTGCTTTGTTTCATATTATTAATTTAAAAGATTTTGAAGTCTGATTTTCTTTCCAAATTTTTATTTGTTTTTTTTCTTTCTCTAGCCCTATTTAAAATAAAGAGTATCTAGAAGGAAAGTATGTTTCATGTCGATTTTTTGAAATCGAGTTTTCACCAGAAATACAGGTTTCAAGGCCCTTGAATTGAAAAAAAAAACACGTTTCTAGCGATTGGTCTGTGTGTGAATAAAACGGAATAGCGTACGAAGTTGAAACTAGGAACATAAAAATTAGGTACCACAGGGGGACTCGTCATGAACATTTTCATCAAAATTGGTCAACAAGGAGTAGTAGTCTATTAGTTGATTTTTTTTTAAAAAATCGCCTCGTTTACTTTGTTTTGTATGCTCTACAATATAGGGTAACCGCCTCTCTACTGAATACTGCAAGTCTACTGAAATTCTTGGAGGTTGCTTTAAAAATCACTCCGAAAATAATTTTATAATTAAATGTGTGATTACTGCTTCCACATTTTATAATTAAAATGTTTAAGTATTGATTCTAAATTCTATAATTAATTTAAGTATGTTGTATCTGTTCCTAATTTTATAATTAAAGTGTATTTCCAAATTTTATTTTATTTCGTGGAATTAGCTAGATGGTGTCATAATGAGCTCATTCTGAGATTGTTATCGTATTATTTTTGTTTGGTGATATTGCTTTGATTAATTATTTGTCCCGACTTCTCGATGCTGATTTATGTTTATAACATTATTATTAACAATTAGGCCTACAATATTGTTTCGGTAATCAGCCGATAGGCTGGTTTGAACCTCTAGAGGCTTTACTAAGTAAAACGAAGAGTAAGGTGGTTTACCTTGCCTTCCTCATTGAAAGGAAATGAATGCGTGGCAGCTTGCCGGGGCAGTTGAAAAACATCTACTTTTCACCCTGCAAATGACACCTTCACTTCATTCATCACAGGGTCTGCCTGTATAATGAAAATCCTTACTCTCAGAGGAGATAACCATGGGCGAATTTACGGGGGTGCTAGGGGGTGCACCGCACCCCCAGATTTTTGAATTTAGTATCCAAATACCTCATACCTTCCGGTGAGCTCGCACCCCCAGATATCAAGACCTAAATCCGCCCATGGAGATAACTCTTGATTTTTAAACTCTTTTACACTTCTACCTCTTCTGTTCTTAAATGCTTTAGTCGTATAATTAGCTGATCATGTGATAAAAAACAGAACTATTTTTGTAGCCCTGGAACTTGCAGACCGAGTGCAAATAATTTAACACTCCACCTGCCTGTTATGGACAAAAGGCCTACATTTTAAAATTTTGAATTCATTGAGTTTTTAGTATAGTGTTGAAATAGATTTGGTTTTTTAATCAATTTGTTTTTAAAATAATATAAATTAACAATTTTGTTTTATTTCCGGTATTATTTTTAAACTTCTTTAAATTGATATCTAAGTTAATTCGAATTAATATCTGATTCAAAATTGATTATTTGTTATTTTACTAAATTTGTGTTTAAAAACACAAATTTCTTTAAATATCACAGATATCGGACATTTGTGTTAAAGAAAAATATCCATTGATCTATACTACAGGTTAGTTGTAAGTGTGTTAGTGTATGCGTGCGTTTGTGTTTGTTGGAATTGAAATGGACTTACTGGCACTAAGAAAGGATTTACAATTTGGTGCTTTGGTTTGGTTAGTGTTAGGCATTTGTATTGGTGGAATACGTTACAAGGGGTGATGGTAGGTAAACGCTTAGTCTCTGTGTTCTGTGTTACACTGTTCCTCGATGTTACAACGTTGAGCTCATTACAAATCTCGGATTATCGCCGGGTAGCATTTGACCATACCGCAGGACAATAAGCCCGCATCAAACAGTGTAAATGGCTATTAATCTACGCGGTGACAGGACTGCCCAGGGGACCGCGCCTCTTCACCCGGTTGGGCCTGCGCCCACTTCAATTGGCATCACAGATGCGATGCGCCCGAACTCGTGTATGTTTCTTGATTCCATCCGTCCTTTGCTTTCCCCTACATCCCTATCCATCGAAATCCCTGTGATTATTTCTATGCATCCCGTCTCAACCTACTGTTTATGTGCAAAATTTAAGATTCTATTAATTTTTTTATAAAAACTACTTACCTAAAGTAGATAACTAATCGTCTAAATTAATTCCATCCAATAGTTTAAATTTATAAAAAATACGGTTGATTAAAATTGTTTATTAAAAAAAAAAAAATCAAATGCGGGTTTTTTGTAAATTATTTTCCATAATGAGTTGTAGAGCTTGTCTGAAAACTCGAGTCGGCTGCTTGAACTAACACATTAGAGTTTAAAAAAGAGTAACTAAAATCATCAACTTTATTAAAACAATCCTAGACTCCTAGAATAAATTAAATTGATGAAAGAGGAAAAAAATGTGATATCATTTACAACGCAGGCGATTCGAGCTGTCGGACAAGCTGTATTATATTTAAAGGCTTATGCTTAGAGACAAAAATCATATAACATTTTTATTTTGAACAAGGAAACTGATAAAAGTATTACATAAAAAAACTCCTCTTAATGTACTGAGTTGATAGTTCTGTAGACTAATTTATTTGTAGCATCGTGCAGAAGGAGTAGACTTACGTTTTTTATCTTAAGTCTAGTTATAAAAATTAATATTAGTAAAAATAAATAATCTAAGTATAAAAATCTGGTCTGAAACACTCGCACAACTTTCTCTTGCTAATGTAAATAATGAACAATGTAGCCTAACATTAGTAATATAACACTAGAAATAAACAAAAAAACTAACCTCAAAAACCAACCTAATTTTAATCATGTTTGAATGTTGCAAAATGAAAACAAACCTCAGTTTCTATTAGCAAACAAAATACTTTAAAAAAATTTTCGAAATTGGATCAAATTAATTAAATTTTATTTATATTTCCAAAACAGTCTATAATAGTTTTATCAGGATAATAAATCAAGATTTTTTTGAAATTTTCATATAAAATTTAATTTAAAGAAAAAAAATGTTCATTGAAATTTAAGTAAGCCGTTGAAAAATAATACAAACAACTTGTAAATCAATTTTCTTTTGACTAAAATAATATATATATTTCAACACTTATTGCTAAGGTCCGTTTTGGGATCTGGGTAAAATAAATAATGAACAGACTATCGTTTAAAATTACAAGTATTTATTACAAACTATAAATTAAAATTACTACAATCAAGATACTTATAATAAATAATAAATTATGACAATAAATAAACTTAACCAGTAACTAGATTATCTCGAACTTAATTAAACTAAATCGTACTTGCAACCAATTACACGATTCGCAAAAGACGTTCTCCTACGTAACTTATACACCGTGCACAATTCAATCACTGAATGACAGATTAAGACTAACTGCTTCACGATGGCCCAAAAATTACCAGAACAAAGATTTTTCATAATACAGAGTGATTTTTTAGTCCTGTTACCCAATTGTTAATGTCTGGTAATATTTTTCTAAAAACAATAAATTTTGTTTTGTGACACTAAGTTGGTAGCCCTACTCAACCAGTATGGATATGGCAGTGTGAGTTGATTCTCCTTGAGCTGTGTAGAATTTTGTGCCATTTCCGGTCGTGCTACGAACAGAATGTCTTTTATCCTAAAACAATCTCTTGTTTAAATCTGGAGGCTGAAGCTCTAGAACTAATCGTATGTGATACGGATACAATTTCAATTTTTTAGCAGCTTTCTGAGCACTCGAACATGACAAATCAACATGCGAGGAAAGTTTTTGTAAACTTTTCCATGGAGAATTGAGCAATCTTGTTTCCACATTCTCTTAACGTCATCTGTCAAGAGTTTTGGTCGACCACTACGTTTTCTGCTGCAAACAATACCTGCCTCTAAAAATCAGTTAGTTAGCCTAGAAATTGACTAGAATAGAGTGGAGGAACACCAAAAAATTTAATTTGAAATGATTCTTTCAAACTCGCATACGATTTTGTAGCAAAATATTGTTCAAGAATGAAAACCCGTTGTTCTAGGGTAAAAGACATTCTGTTCGTAACACAACTGGAAACAGCACAAAATTTTACGCAACTCAAGGAGAATCAACTCAAACTGTCGTATCTATACCGGTTGAGTAGGGCTGCCAACTTTGTGTCACAAAACAAAATATCCCTTTCTTAGAAAAAAATTACCAGACATTAACAATTGGGTAACAGGACTAAAATATCACCCGGTAGATTATCTTGAACTTAATTAAACTAAATCGTAGTTACAACCAATTACACGATACACAGAAGACGTTCTCCTACGTAACTCATACACCGTGCACAATTCAATCACTGAATGACAGATTAAGACTAACTGCTTCACGTTGGCCCAGCCCTTTAAATACCTAATCTATGAAAAATTACCAGAACAAAGATTTTTCATAATAGTAAAAAAAAATATAAAGTTTTTCTGTCCGATTTTGAAAGTCTCTAAATTATCTAAATAGCCATACACTGAACCTCAGGTAGTCGTCGCAACAATAGGCCTGTACTAACCATTTCTACACAATACAATATTTCTAACCATTTCTTGGAACAAATCCCGATTTAATAACTATTATTATTTACGCTAACATAGCGAGGTCCATAGCGAGGTAACATAGAGGTCCTGGTAGAGAATTCTGGAACCAACACTTTCCTTTTTGATATTGTCACAATATTAAAATAAATTCATACCATACCATTAATATCTTTTACTCTGCACTTAACACTCTACAAATTACCGCAAGTAGATACCACAGTAGAAATATAAAATAAACAATACCGGGTGGCCCGTATGTCAGTTTCTTTATGAAAAGGGATATTTTTTATCAATAAGTTTGTAACATTGTTATGTTAGCAGCTACCACGTATAACATTAATTGTTGTCCGTTGTAGTGAGGTAAGTATCTAAGCCATATCGTCCATCTTTACTCCAAGCTCTTTACGAAGGTGATCCCGATAGGCGATTGGAATTCTGTGAGACAGACAGTCGCTATCCGTACAAAATCCGATCCAAATTTCTTGCGATCAATCATTTGGTGTGTTGAGGCATGTTTCAAACTCAATGGACTTGTTAATCGGCGTAACTGCGTGTACTGGTCGGATGCAAATACTCTTAAGGTAATCCAAGAAGAGCTCAATGTGCCTGGGTTATGGTATGGGAAGAAATTTTGAGTACTGCATTGATAGATCCTTTTTTTTAGGGGGAAATGTAAACTCGGAAAGTTATTTCCAAGTGCTGCAGGAACTAGTCTTTCCGGAACTTGTGAACAATCCTGTTTACAATTTTCAGTAGCACATCTGGGTACAAGATGGGGCCCTAGCATATTTCGGTATCGAAGTTCAAGAGCTTTTGAATTCAAAATTTAACGAATGGATTGGTCATTGTGGTTCAATTGATTGCCCTGCGCGCTCGCCAGACTTAATTAACTCCATTTGATTTTCACTGTAGGGTGTAAAGGATTGGTATTTTCTTCAAAACCACAAAACCTAGACGAACTAAAAAGCATAATAGAAAATGCGTTTGACAACGACAATGAAGATAAATTCTTATTGTTGAAAATTTATCAATCAGTTTTAAGTCGTTGTATGAAGTGTATGGACACTAATGGTGGAAATTTCGAACAACTGCTATAAAATAGGTATTATAGGTTTATGTAAGTACAGTTCAAATAACAAATCTCTTTTCTTACCTGTAGGTTTTTTATTTCGTTAAATTGTAACGCCTTCATTTTTACTTCTTGTGTGGGGAAACTGGCATATGGGCCACCCGGTATAATAATAAACAGTTGGATTTTTTCAGAACATTGAAATCTGTGGTTTGAAAGTTACAAGTTAAAAAAATATTGTAATGTTTTAATACTATAATATTGTAGGACTGTATTTTTGTAGTATCGCATTTTATAGTACCTAGGCCTATAGATTTTAATATTTTCTTCCTTTTGTATTGTATGCCGCTTTAGTATGTTTTTCAAGAATCCAGTAAACCAAACAAAACACCATTATTAAAACATATTTTTTAATTTGCATACGACGATATCATGAAAATCTTTCGTCTAATACAATTTAAAAAAACATTATTTTACATGAATTTATAATAAATGGAATACATTATAATAAATGAAATAATTTTCCATTAACAAAATTAACAAATTATCCGTATTTAACACTACATAAAAACAAAGAAGCTACTTTGAATTTCCAGTATTAAATATCACCACAATAATTTTACCTTTTGAAACTGCTGATTGTTTGTAGATTAAAGATTAAAACCTAGATTTGTAGGCAAAATAACCTTTAAACGGATTTTCCGCTCAAATAACAATAGTACAACCGTTTACCAAAAAGAACAAACATATTAATATAATGCGTTTTAAAATCGCATCACTATAACAGAGAACATTATGCCAGAGGCAGTCATTACCGACTAAATCTGCCCTACATCCAACCATTTCAAAATTAAAAACAAGGAGTTAAAATCCAACTTCTAATGCAGCGAATATCCTGGATACATAATAATAATAATAAATTTATCGTTGGAAATTAAAGCTTTGTAATATTATAAAATGTTTAAATTTAACCAACGCCATTAAACTAATTAAACATAGTAAAATATTTATTGGAACACTCTTCAAGTCGCGTCCATCATATGCGAGATTTTTTTTTTGTAACAAACATCTACCAACGCTTCCAGCGTTCCTTGTGGGAAAGAACTACACCCCCACTAAAGTAACAGAAAGCCAGTTAATTTGAATTAAACAGTCGCACCAAAACGTTACTTGACGTCAGAAAACGGGAATACTTACCAACTGGACCTCTTTTTCAGAATTAAAACCTGTGAAGTTCACAGCAATATATTACAAAATTACTCCGGATACAGAACAATAGAACGATAAGGAAAAATATAAAATCATATCGGAATAAAATAAAATGCAATATACTAGTATAGATTCTTGAAACTCAATTAAAATTCAGTTTACGGTATCTAATATAATAGAATTTGGATTATATTACAAAATTTTAAAATAATTAAGTACATTTTATTTTAGGAACAATAGAAACTAAAATCTGAAGACCTCCCATGATGCAAATTAAGAACATATGATACACTACTATAAATGGACCAAAAAAATATCATTAAAAAAAAATTGGAACCAAGAAAGTTTTAATCAGAATGTGAAAGGAAATCAGGATATTTAAATAAGTTAAAAATATAATTTTCCGAGACCAAAACATAAATTAATCAGCGACAAGAGGTTATTAATTTCTAAAAAAAAAACACCCGTTAAAACAACCAAAATAAAAGCTGTGACAGTACCACTTTACAACCTGTCCACAACTACCACCCTTACGCGCACGCACTATTAACACAATTCAGAACCGTTCCCGTAACGACACTATATCGAAACGGCCCGACAACAAACTATCGTTTGTTTAAGTTAGTTTAAACTTTCTGACGACAGATTAAACTGTCTTAAGACTGTTTAAACTTTAAGTTCTTTCAAAGTTTTTAACTTCGACTATTTTCTTGAAGACAGTTAAAACGTTTGTTTAAGTTAATAAACTAATGTTTAAAAAGTAATTGGTATTTTGTGATGTATTTACCACAAACATTTATGTTTTGTTTAAAAGTAATGAAAATAGCAACAGCACTTTAGATCTTTGTTGATTTTTCATGTTGTTCAACTACAGACTGAATGAATTTTAGTAGGTTTTTAACCAATTTATTCAGTTATAGTGAATTTTTAATTAGTGTGTACTTCGCATCTTCTCATACATTGCACAAATATGATCCTTCACAAAAAGCCTGATGGAGAGCCTGGCCGCTTTCCAGAGGCGCCCCCAGAAATTTTTTTCTGGGTGGGCCCACTTATATATTTATATGTTAATATTTTAAGTTAAAAAGTATAGGGTGATTCAAAAAGAGCGCCGGTTTTGATATATCAAATTAAGAGATTTATTTTATTGAAAAACTGAAAATAAATACATCAACAAGTTCATCTTACCTTCCGATTTCATGTATGAAAAATGATGTCATGCATGTGTCCTCCTCTACTGCGCTAGCACGCATCAACTCTGTCCATGAAATTGGATATTACTGCACGACAAGTTTCGACTTCCATTTGCCCGATAACCCGTCGAATTTCCTCCTTCAAGTCATTGATGTTTCGGGGTTTATTGGCATACACCAATGACTTCAGATGACCCCAAAGATGAAAGTCACAAGGCGTCAAGTCACACGACTTTGGTGGCCATTGATGGTCGGAATTACGAGAAATGATGCGATCCTGGAACCGTTCACGGAGCAACAACATTGTTTCTCGTGCAGCAACTGAATTTTATACGGGTGATATTGGAGATCGTACCGAAGAATTCTCCGTACAGAAGAACATCGTAAACCCAATTGTTGAGAACGGCGACGTATTGATTTTGCTAGGCTAACAGCCACACTTTCACGAACCAACGCAACGTTCTGCTCAGTTCGGCCAGAACGACGACGTCAAGAACTTTTAAGGTCGACTGTTGAACCCGTCTCAAAAAACTTTTTCATGAGCCTGCGAACTGTTGATTCATTCGGTGCTTCATTACGTCCTAGAGTACCGCGAAGTCGCCTGACAGTAGCCGCATAACTCTCTCCACTCTGGTAAAATGTTTTGACGATTAACACTCGTTGTGCAATAGTAAACTTCTCCATGGTTAGACACAGACTGCGAGAGTACTACACTGCGAACAAGAGAAACTACAACTGAATCTTCAATCGGAATGTTCTCCGAAATAGAAATGAGGTCTAACAATGTTGCCAACCGATAAACAAAAATTTACCAGCCGTTTAAAAACCGGCGCTCTTTTTGAATCACCCGTTAGTTGTTTATGTGTAATGTACATTTTTTTTACTTTCTCTTGCCTATATGAATATTTAGGAAGGAAAGTAATGTTTTCATGTCGATTGTTCGAAATCGAGTTTTCACCGGATCTATACCTTTTCAGACCCCCTGAACCCAAAAAACATGTTTTTAGCGATTGGTCTGTGTGTGTGTGTGTGTGTGTGTGTGTGTTTGTGAACAGAATATTTCAAGAACGGAACATTGTACGAACTTCAAACTTGAAACTCAAGTTACATACCACTACCGGACCCGACACGAACATTTTCATCAAAATCGGTCAACCGGAAGTAGTAGTTTATTCGTGTAATTTTTCACTTTTTTGCGATTTTCTCAAAAATTTGTCCTACGATTTTTTTAAAAATCGCCTGGTTTATTCACTTTTTTGTTCTCTACAAGATAGGTTAGGCGCCATGGTTGCTGAAATTCTTGGTGAGGCTGTTTTCGCGTAAAAAATGTGTTTTTTTTTAAATTGCGGCTTTATTATGCATTTCAGCGCAAAAATGTATATAATAAAATTTGTAGAGAATTAAAAGTCCTACAACTTTTATTTTAAACATTTTTTTGTATAACGCTTAGTTTAGCGGTAATTAGCGATTTTCTGTTTTTTCTCACGAAAACGTGTGAAAAATCAATTTTCTTAAGATTTCGGCCTTAGTATTCATTTTACGACATAAGTGTATATAACAAAATTTATAGAAAATTAAAAGATCTACAACTTTTATTTTAAGCATTTTTCTGTACAGAGCCTAGTTTAGCGTGGAAGAGTGATTTTCCTTTTTTTAAGCCAAACTGAGGTTGATTTTCATTTTGCCTTTCACTCATAATTAAAAACAAGGTTATGTTTTTTGAGGTTAGGTTTTTGTCTATTTCTAATGTTTTATTACTAATGTTAGGTTATATTGTATAAATTATTTGCATTGGCAAGAGAAAGTTGTGTGAATACTACAGAATATCTACCTATGTAAAACATATACACATATATACAGGGTGATTTTTAAGTATGGAAACAGCTTTATGTTGCGTAACTGAGACGTATTTGGCGAAAGAAGCTTATGCGGATCTGCATATTTTTAAAAATCCAACTTTTTTTGTTTTTGAAATTTTTATCAATCATCTTGGAGCCGCCATATTGGATTCAACTTTATTTTTTTAAATGGGATGTTGGTCGTGTGATACGTCATTTCAATGTGAAATTTTAAGAAAAAAAACAATGGCGCTAACCGTTTTACAATAGATGCCTTCGTGTTTTAGTTATAAGCATTCAAAGTTGCAATTTTGGGAAAATTGTGTTAGCAATAAAAAAAGTTGAACGCACTGCATAAACAATTTTATTGCATTTTTCAATCATAAAGTATCTAATAACTAAGTTTAAACGGTGGTAAGACATGATAATAATGAGAAAAAAATAATTATAAATAAATAGTACAACAAATAAATGGCTAAGGTTTAATTCGTCTCATTTGCGATACGTAAATATCGTAACCATTATTGTTTTACATCTTGTTGTGGATAAAAATCCTCGTTTTATTATTTCAGTCAAGTCATATTAAAAATGGGTGGGCCCGGGCTCACCCGCTAGGACCGCCACTGCCGCTTTCCCAGGCTCCATAAAAAGGATCTAAGGAAAGATGCTGAATATCAAATTGATTAAGTAAGAAATGGGGATATTTGCCAGAAAACTAAATTAATTGATGTAAAACACCTTGTGGCATCACTAAAATGGTGGGGGGCCCTGACACATAATGCAACAGACAGATAAACGATGGAATAAGGTGATTGAGCAATGGAAATCCTGGCTGGGAAAGAGAGGTACTTGATCAAATTAAAATGAACGATAATGAAAAGGACCTAAAAATTTTGGTGTGAAACACTCGCACAACTTTCTCTTGTCAATGCAAAAAATTAGCAATACAATATAACATTAGTACCGTATTTACGCGTGTATAAGCCGCACCCTGTTTTGAAGCAAGTAAATTGGGTAAAAAATGTTTTTCCAATTATGGAAATTGGAAACATTTTCAACCCATAAATCACCCAATACAATGAATGTCATTCATACATCTATCTATACAATGCAACCCATTTCCTGTTTCTATGCTTCCGTTACTTTCCTGTGTCCCTATCCCACTTTACAAAAACTACAAAAGTAGCCTATCTCCATTTGATCTTCGTCATAACGTGAGTTGAATTTGTCGGTGCAACATGGACCGAGAACGAGTAGGCTACAATGCAAAATTCAAACTGCAAGTGGTGTGTTATGCAGAAGAAAACGGGAATCGTGCGGCCGGGAGAAAATTCGATGTTCACGAAAAAAACGTACGGAGGTGGATCCAAGCAAAGGCCGCGCTTCAAAAAACATAAAAAATCGACAATCTTTTCGCGGAAAGAAGGCAAAATATCCTGAAATACAGACCGTTCGCTTGGATTACGTGCGTAACATACGAGCTAACGGATTTGCTGTGTCTGTAGAAATGTTGCAGTTTGAAGGCCAAAAGATAGCAGAAAGCATAAACATTTCTCGTGATGACTTCAAGGGAAGCTACGGCCGGGCAAGAAGATTTTTGGCACAACATGACTTGGTTATTCGACGACGGACCAAATTGACGCAACGGTTTCCTGATACGTACCACGACAAACTTTTCGAGTTTCAAAGGCATGTTCTGGAGCTAAGAAAGGTGAACGATTATTGTATGGGGGCGATTGGAAATTGTGATGAAACTCCAGTATTTTTTGACATGCCGAATGAAACAACAGTGAATGCTTCAGGTGAAAAAACAGTGTTAGTTCGAACTGCTGGGGCAGAAAAGCAGCGATGTACTGTGATGTTGAGCATAACTGCAGATGGACGTAAACTACCGCCTTACGTGGTGTTTAAGCGCAAAACAGTTTTTAAAGAAAAGCTGCCTTCAAGAATTTTAGTGAGAGCACAGGAAAAGAGATAGATGACGGAAGAACTTTATATGGACTGGTTAAACTCTGTATGGTTTCAACGTCCTGGTGCACTCCTACGTCGGCGGTCTATACTCATTATTGACAGTTTTTGAGCACACATGACAAAAAACGTTAATGATAAATTGTAGCAAGAAAAGTGTGACATGGTTGTTATACCAGGAGGAATGACGGGCATGTTACAACCCCTTGATGTATCGATCAATCCCATTCAAAGTACGATCTGTAGAAATGACACCGACGGAACGATTGAAGAAACCTTCATTATCTCAAATATGCGAATGGATTCTGGCTGCCTGGAAACTCATCCCTCAGAAATGTTGTCCAAGAGCTTTAAAGTAACGTCAATTTCAATTGCGATGGACGGGACCGAAGATGATGCGGCGTGGCAACAATCATCTGATAGTGAAAATACAAGCACGAATGACGACTGCAGCGATGAATCAAACGATGAAAAATAGTCCGTTTACCATATTTTAATTTTCATCAGGTATGTAATACTGTATTTTTCATTTTAATAAATTGTTTTCAATCTCATATTTGAAGTTTTATTCATACTTATATTTATCATATGCATGTAGATACAGCCTATCTCGAATATAAGCCTATCTTCGGCCGCATTGGCGAAGTTGGTAACGTGCTCGCCTCTCATCATGTGGTCTTGGGTTCGAATCCCATTCAGGCACGGCATTTTTTCATACGTTACAAAATATCATTCCATCATTCACTGTCTGCATTAGCAGTAATTGCAGAACAGCCGGACGTTAAACCTAAAAAAAAAAAAAAAAATCTTGAATATAAGCCGCACCCCATTATTTCACGATCAGTTTTGTCTAAAAAAGTGCGGCCTATACACGCGTAAATACGGTAATAAAACATTAGAAATAAACAAAAAAAAAAACAATCCTCGATAAACGTAACCTAATTTTAATCATGAGTGAACGACGCAAAATGAAAATCAACCTCAGTTTGGCTTAAAAATAGGGAAAATCACTATTTCTCGCTAAACTAGGCTCTGTAAAGAAAAATGCTTTTAATAAAAGTTGTAGATCTTTTAATTTCCTATAAATTTGATTGTATACACTTTTGTCGTAAAATTCATACTAAGGCCGAAATCTTAAAAAAATCGATTTTTCACACGTTTTCGTGAGAAAAAAACAGAAAATAGCTAATTACCACTAAACTAAGCGTTATAAAAAAAAAAAAAGTTTGAAACAAAAGTTGTAAAAATACACGAATAAACTACTACTTCCGGTTGACCAATTTTAATGAAAATGTTCATGTCGGGTCCGGTAGTGGTATGTAACTTAGGTTTCAAGTTGGTACGATCTTCCGTTCTTGAGATATTTTGCACACACACACACACACACACACACAGACCAATCGCTAAAAACATGGTTTTTGGGTTCAGGGGGTCCGAAAACGTGTAGATCCGGTGAAAACTCGATTTCGAAAAATCGACATGAAAACAATACTTTCCTTCCTATATATTCATACAGGCCTAGGCAAGAGAAAGTAAAAAGAGAAAAATGCTGACTTATGTTGTGTCTGTATGAAATGCTTTATTAAAACCCTCAAGAAAATTGTATTATGCAATAATTTATTTATTTATTACACTAGTGACTCGAGGAATCTTTTCACTACAATAAAAATTTAAATCCTTGACTTAAAAAAATATATAGTTGTCTGAAACAATTACGTTTTATGTCATCATCAATTTATAGCAGTTTTCTCCTATATACAGATTTTTGGGCAGAAACTTTGTATTTTCTAAATTGTAGGACTTCATTTTCAAAATATCACCCATTTTATTTTCAACCAAAAACGGATTTACGAGCTGTTAGCATTTTAATAATGAACGGAAGCCAGACTTCTGTGATTTCTGTAGGGAAGGGTGTGTTTACATTAAATCAATCCGGAAATGTACGAAAGCAAAAAAAAAAGGTAAGAGTTTGACTTTCTGGAATGACTGATTCAAATACCATTTTTACTCCTTAAGACCAAAAGGAAGGGGAAGTGGAACGGGGGGAAACGGATAAGGGGAAGATGATGATGAGGAAGAAGAAGAAAGATCAAACGGTTGAAATTAAAATTTTTTAATTTACTTAGGTATCGGTCATAAGATACGCTTGCTATTTTTCATAACTGTAGCTATTTGGAAGTTTTAGAGCATTAATCCGGTAATGATGTGGCTAACTGTAACGACCTTAAAGCTCACAATGATTTTTTTTTAAAAATCTACTGCAACTACTGCTTGACAACGATCGAAATAGGATTCCCTCCCTTCCCCACTTCTTCCATTCCCGTTCGCACTACGTGCCGGATCGAATACATTGGTACGCACAACACAATGAGCAATTAATATGAATGTCACTTGTACTAGATTTTTGTTATCCATAACATTTTGTACAGATTATGTGACCACCAGCAGAAAGTCATTAGTGTTTCCATTATTTTTGTTTACTATTAGGTAGTGTATTCATAATATATATAACACAGCAATTTCTTAGTTTATAATGTTGACTGTAAATCTAAATAATTGATACGATTTAATTAAATGGAGTAAGCATTATTTCTTATTTACTTGAGAGCAGCTAATATAAACTATACTTTTACTTCAGTTCTATAGTGTTAGCGACCGTGCAATATTGGTTTTGTCGTCAGTGCAGTTTTATTCTGTTTTGGGTTTGATCGGTTGTTCAATATTCAGATAAATTCGTTTCGATTAAACAAATACAGTGTAAGTGTATAATTGTGATTTAAACAGGTACAGGTTAAATAAGTGCAAATAATAATAAATAATAAAGTAATAGTTAGTATGAATATAAATATTGTTGTAGTAATGAGCTGTACTAGTACGCTGACTATCCGAGCTAATGTTTTTGGGACAGTGCGTAATGCGAGATGGCGTGGATGAAGTGCAATTTAGTGCAACCGAGTGCAGTCTGATACTTACATAGTAGCGGATGAGAACCTACGTAATAAATAATTATTTTAACTGCTAATAATGGAGGTGAATTTTATACGTGTATTTAATATAAGTTTTTATAGAGTATTTTTACGTGTTTTATATTTTATAATTGTTTTGTTAGAAATTTAATTATGTGTGTAGTTTAATTTAAAATTGTCGCATAAATTTTGCGAAGGGTTTTTGTTTGGTATCATGTAATATTTTGTCGGAAGTTATTTCTGCGGTACACGTACATGTTTGAACAATCAGGGTTTGCAATAATAACCTTAAGGGGGTTATTAATCTTTTAAAGGGTGGGGGAGGGGTGTTGTGTGGGCTCTAAAACAAATCCGGCGGCGTTGTGCTGTACGCGTCCTACACGACCCATCTGTAACCCATTCAGCACACGACTGTTCCATGTCATTAGGAATAACAGATGCTTGTAGAGCAGCCCGGGATGCTGTGCCATCCGAGGGGGGGGGGTTACCTCTTGCTTACTCATTCTATTTCTCTCTATCAACATTAGTATAAGACCCTTCACTCTACCACAGACTACGCACCCTCTTTGTCAAAATCAAGACATTTTCATCTCACATTTGTAGACCAATTTATTTCCCTTTTTATTCTTTTACATAAACACCTTACCCGCATTCATTTCTTTAATAAAATTGTAGGATATTGTCGTAAAACTTTCAATAACCTACTTCTTCATCCTTATGCTAGAATATTATTAACTTAATACTTTCTCTTGCCTATATAAATATATAGAAAGGATAGTATTGTTTTCTTGTCGATTTTTCGAAATCGAGTTTTCACCGGATCTACACGTTTTCAGAGCCCCTGAACCCAAAAAACTGTTTTTAGCTATTGGTGTGCGTGTGTGTGTGTGTTTGTGTCTGTGTGTGTGAACAGAATATCTCAAGAACGGAACTTCGTACGAACTTGAAACTTGAAACTTAAGTTAGACACTACTACTGGACCCGACACAAACATTTTCATCAAAATCGGTCAACCGGAAGTAGTAGTTTATCGTATAATTTTTCACTTTTTTGCGATTTTCTCGAAAACTGGTCCTAAGATTTTTTTAAAAACGCCTGCTTTACTAAATTTTTTATGCTCTACAAGATAGGGTAGGGGCCATGTTTGCTGAAATTCTTGGTGAGGCTGTTCACGTAAAAAAATTGTTTTTTTAATATTACGGCTTTAATATGAATTTTAGCGCAAAAATTTATATAATAAAATTTGTAGAGAATTTAAAGTCCTACAACTTTTATTTCAAACACTTTTTGTATAACGCTTAGTTAAGCGGTAATTAGCGATTTTCTGTTTTTTTCTCACGGAATGTGTGAAAAATTGATTTTTTTAAGATTTTGGCCTTAGTATGCATTTTACGACAAAAGTGTATATAATCAAATTTATAGGAAATTAAAAAATCTACAACTTTTTTAGAACATTTTTCTCTACAGCGTCTAGTTTAGCGTGAAAGAGTGATTTTTCGTATTTTTAAGCCAAACTGAGGTCGATTTTCATTTTGCGTCTTTCGCTCATGATTAAAATTAGGTTCTGTTTATTGAGGTTAGTTTATTTCTAATGTTTTATTACGAATTTTAGGTTATATTGGTCATTATTTGCATTGGCAAGAGAAACTTGTGCGAGTGTTTCACACAAAATTTTTACATTTTAAAAACGTTTCTTAACGTTACACTTTTGTCGTAAAATGCATATACTAAGGCCACAATTTAAAAAAATACTTTTTTTTACAAATTTTGATGTAAAAAACAGAAAATCACTAATTGCCGCTAAACTAAGCGTTGTATAAAAATATTTCTGAAATAAAAGTCGTAGGTTCTTAAATGTTCTACAACTTTGTGTATAAACACTTTTGCCCTAAAATGCTTATATAAGCCGCAATCTTAAAAAAACCTTTTTTTACTACGAGAGCACAACCTCTCCAAGAATTTCAGCAGACATGGCGCTTACCCTTTCTCATAGAGCATAAAAAATATAGTAATTGAGGTGATTTTAATAAAAATTGTAAAAACCGTTTTTGAGAAAATCACAAAAAGTGAAAAATCACACGAATAAACTCTTACTTCCGATTGACCGAATTTGATGAAAATGTTCCTCTTATGGTTCCTAATTAAGTTCCGAGTTTCGATTACTTACACTATTCAGTTCTTGAGATATTTTTCACACACACACACCTATCGCTAAAACATGTTTTTTTGGGTTCAGGCGGCCTGGAAACTTATTTATCCGGTGAAAACTTGATTTCGAAAAATCGATGTGAAAATAATACTTTCCTTTTCTATATAATCATATAGGGCAAGCGAAAGTATGAATTAGGGTATCTACGTCTAATAGGGTACTACGCCAGTACTGTGATCTAATTCTCCGTGTATTCATGTAAATTCTTTAACATTAAACCCTTCAATATACACAACTGAAATACAAACACTACTACAAGTCCAAAATAATTTGCCAATCTAAAATTTAAACACATAATGATAATAATACTATGACACTTCTCTCTAAGGTTCGTTTCGGGATCTAGGTAAATTAAATAATTAACACACTAAAGTTTAAAATTATAAATATTTATTACAATTAAATAAGCGACTAAAATCACAATTAAATTGTTGGATAAGTACTAAACTAATTATAATTAACTAATGCAATAAATAACTTAAACAATAGACAGTTCTTCGCAGTAATGTTGACCTGTTCTAACGTACTGGTATGCACTATGGAATACGCTCACTCAATCACAGACTAAACGTAAACTGACTGACTGAATAACTCGCGTCGCTTATATAATATAGGTGAGCTAATGGAGAGTTCGAGAAAAGAGAGATTTTCTGTATAATAATAAAATACAAAATCCTTCTGACGGCTTCTGGATAAATCTTAATAACTTGAAACAAATTAGGATTGAATAGAAGGTGTTACAAAAAGGCCAAATCTAAATTGGTTCCTTACTCGACTCTTTTACAATACCTGTACAACAATAGCTACCTTTACTATAAAATACCATTTATATTACGCATAAAATTTCTAACTATTTCTCGGAAAACCCTATTTATTCCTATTATTAATTACGTTAACATTTTTAAATCCTAGGTCATTCTCGAACACTCTTTCCTCTTCGATATTTTCACAATACTTTATTTCCCAAAAAAAGTTGTATATAATAAATTAATTTTATTTAAATACATTAACTTAATTAATATTATAATATTTAATCCAGGTTCTTTTGGGATCTGGTTATTAATTAACAGTAAACTTCTTTTTAAACATAATAAGCATTTATTAACTAAATAATCAATTATAATAAATTGCTTCAGTTATAACTACTGGTAATTTACATTATTAAACTATAGGGTGATTCAAAAAGAGCGCCGGTTTTGATATATCAAATTAAGAGATTTATTTTATTGAAAAACTGAAAATAAATACATCAACAAGTTCATCTTACCTTCCGATTTCATGTATGAAAAATGATGTCATGTATGTGTCCTCCTCTACTGCACTGGCACGCATCAACTCTGTCCATGAAATTGGATATTACTGCACGACAAGTTTTGACTTCCATTTGCCCGATAACTCGTCGAATTTCCTCCTTCAAGTCATTGATGTTTCGGGGTTTATTGGCATACACCAATGACTTCAGATGACCCCAAAGATGAAAGTCACAAGGCGTCAATTTTGTTTGCGAAGGTGTCATCATCCTGCTGTTTTCTCAATACCCAGTCAACAAACTGTCGTCTCTTCTGGTGGTCTGCCACTTTCAAATGTTGCGTCAACTGAATTTTATACGGGTGATATTGGAGATCGTACCGAAGAATTCTCCGTACAGAAGAACATCTTAAACCCAATTGTTGAGAACGGCGACGTATTGATTTTGCTGGGCTAACAGCCACACTGTCACGAACCAACGCAACGTTCTGCTCAGTTCGGCCAGAACGACGACGTCCAGAACTTTTAAGGTCGACTGTTGAACCCGTCTCAAAAAACTTTTTCATGAGCTTGCGAACTGTTGATTCATTCGGTGCTTCATTACGTCCTAGAGTACCGCGAAGTCGCCTGACAGTAGCCGCATAACTCTCTCCACTCTGGTAAAATGTTTTGACGATTAACACTCGTTGTGCAATAGTAAACTTCTCCATGGTTAGACACAGACTGCGAGAGTACTACACTGCGAACAAGAGAAACTACAACTGAATCGTCAATCGGAATGTTCTCCGAAATAGAAATGAGGTCTTACAATGTTGCCAACCGATAAACAAAAATTTACCAGCCGTTTAAAAACCGGCGCTCTTTTTGAATCACCCGTTACTTACACTAAATTGATTACAAAATATTATTAAAAACTTAAGACTAAACTAAAGATTTTTTTTAATCCCTAATGCTGCAAGTACGTTGTAATATGTTGAATTTAAAAACAATAAGCATCCCCATGACCCAATCAGAAAAGAATGTTGTCTATGACATGTACGAAATGAAGTGTAATTTTGTACAGACTTAGGCCAACCATTCCTGAGAGGTGTAGTTAATTGAACCCGAACCATCAAAGTTCTTCGGTTACACCTGTCTAATATTAAATTTTAGTATTATTATATTATATTATTATATTAATATTATTTTTATTCGTTTAAAATTAACTACCTTTACTAGGACTTGAACTGGCAACCTCCGTCTCCGAAAATCAGCTCTTGTACTTTAAATCAGTGATTCGCGACGATTACTTTACCACTAGACCAACCCGGTAGGTTCTGAAAAGAAAATATGGTCATTTACAATTAGATAATTAATCAACTCTTACGTACAAAACCATATATTTTACTCAAATTACTGCTATAATACGAAGATCTGCTAATAATCTTACCGCGTTAAGCATTAAAACGGGTTTCACTTCTGCTTAATTTGTTAAACTGAATTATTAGAAGCGGTATTAATAAATTAATTTTATTTAAATACATTAACTTAATTAATATTGTAATATTTAATCCAGGTTCTTTTGGGATCTGGTTATTAATTATTAATAAATTATATTATTATATACCATATTAAATTAAATATACCATATTAAATTATTATATACCATAATCAGTTGTAGATTACGAAAATATCAGCGTCAACAAACGCGGATTTTGGATTTTCGAATATTTAAATCCCAACAAACTATCCTTAATTCTGATACATCATTAACGCTACCTTTAATTACATCTGAGTAACTGTGTACAAGCAGAAGGGAACTAAACTCCAGCCTTTTTACTTTCTCTTGCCTATATGAATATATAGGAAGGAAAAGTAGGTATTGTTTTCATGTCGATTTTTCGAAATCGCGTTTTCACCGGATCTATACGTTTTCAGACCCCCTGAACCCAAAAAACATGTTTTTAGCGATAAGTGTGTGTGTGTGTGCGCGCGTGCGTGTGCGTGTGTGTGTGTGCAAAATATCTCAAGAACGGAACATCGTACGAACTTTAAACTTAAAACTTAAGTTACATACCCTTACCGGACCCGACACGAACATTTTCATCAAAATCGGTCAACCGGAAGTAGTAGTTTATTCGTGTAATTTTTCACTTTTTTGTGATTTACTCAAAAACTGGTCCTACGATTTTTTTTAAAATCGCCTGGTTTACTCAATTTTTTATTCTCTACAAGATAGGGTAGGCGTCATGTTTGCTGAAATTCTTGGTGAGGGTGTTTTCTCGTAAAAACGTTGTTATTTTAAGATTACGGCTTTAATATGCATTTTAGCGCTAAACTTTATATAATAAAAATTGTAGAGATTTTAAAATCCTATAACTTTTATTTCAAACAATTTTTTTGTATAACGCTTAGTTTAGCGGTAATTAGCGATTTTCTGTTTTTTTTCTCACGAAAATGTGTGAAAAATCGATTTTTTTAAGATTTCGGCCTGAGTATGCATTTTACGACAAAAGTGTATGTAATTAAATTTATAGAAAATTGAAAGATCTACAACTTTTATTTTGAGCATTTTTCTCTACAGAGCCTAGTTTAGAGAGAAAGAGTGATTTTCCGTATTTCTAAGCCAAACTGAGGTTGATTTTCATTTTGCGTATTTCACTCATGATTAAAATTAGGTTATGTTTATTGAGGTTAGTTTTTTGTTTATTTCTAATGTTTTATTACTAATGTTAGGTTATATTGTTAAATATTTGCATTGGCAAGAGAAAGTTGTGTGAGTGTTTCACACCAGATTTTTTAGTCTGCTCCTACTTTCAACAAATAATGACGTCATTGAGCATGCGCATTATATAAAAATGAGTACACGCTGATTAAAAAGTAACAACAAAATACTTTTAAAAGTATTTTTATAAATGAAATTTTTAGGCCTACTTCATATCATGACTGATGTTTGAAGTGCTTTAAGTACTTATAATTTAAAACATACTTAACTTAATACGACTACGATTTCCATAAAGTCGCGGATTCTAGCATGCACCCTGTAATAGCTGGCTTTTGTTTGTTGACAGTAGGAGCAAACTGAGAACGGCTGAACTGTAATTTGAAGGTGATTACACTACAACTGAATAAAAAAAAGTTATTAAAAATTTTTATCCCAGTTTGCTTACTTTATTGGAAGATATCGTAATAAAACTAGCATGACAATTTACCCCCCCTTGCTTAAGGTATTAGGGTTCAAGGAAGAGAACGAATCAACTCCTTTGAATTTTATTTTGTGATTTTCATACAAAGTAAAAAGGGAAAGATATTTACTCAAAATATGAATTTTAAAATTGCCCAATTAAGAAAAGCGGTTCATGTTGACATTCAGCAGTATTGTAATTTCTGTTGACTTAATGTTTAACGCTACGATGTCTACTTATTTATTATAATTTATACTTAAACTTTAGGGTTCCATGATAAATTTCATTTGAAATATGATATTTTTGATTTCTTTTGTAATATATTATTTCTTTAATAGATATTATAATTTAAAATTTCTTTCACTGGGGTTTACGTATTCAAAATATCTCAAGAATAAATTTTTTATAAGATTATCTTTGGTATTTTAAAATAAAACTTTGTATTATTATGGTAATAACCCGATATTACTTTCTCTTGCCCTATATGAATACAGTAAGTAATAGGGAAGAAAAGTATTGTTGTCATCTTTGTTTTTCACCGGAAATACACATTTTCAAGCTCACTGAACCCATAAAAGAGTCGTTTTAAGCGATTGGTCTGTATATGTGTGAACAGAATATCTCAAAGAACGGAATATCGTACGAAGTTGAAACTTAAAACTTAAGTTAGGTACCACTTGGGGACCCAATACGAACATTTCCATGAAAATCGCTTGACCAGAAGTAGTAGTTCATGAAATGTCCCTTCATGAAAATCTTGTCTTATGCAATTAAAAGTTCTTAAAACTTTACTTTTTACAGTCACTTTTTTATTAGATTTATCAAGCATCGACTACCATTGTCGTATAACACCTTACGACACTTCTTCTTACGCATACAGCACTTTCATGAACTAGAAGTCTTTATTGTACATTGTATCATCTATAAATGGTTTAACGGTAATTTAATAATACAGAATTCTCTTAAAGATCGTTATAAGAGACAGTTTTAAAGGAACACACAATGCATATCAATGATGATGATAGGTGTTCATTACTAGATTTAACTGTTGTTACTCTAAAAAGATGTCTATTAGGTTGTAGTGAATTCTGGTAGAAGAAGGTATCAAATGATCTTAACATCTTAATCCTCTACAAACCTTAAAATTAAGCTGTACATTGTCCGTTCATCCATTAGTATTTCCGTAAAATGTAGATATACAGTGTTCTATGTCATCGATGTAACTAAGTACGCACTTAACACCTTCAGCAATCACAAAAAAATAAATTTTTGAAAACATGTTTCATAGCACCTTCATCCAGTCTTCAATTAAAAAATTTACAACTTTTATTTGGTGCAGTTTTTTGATACTGAGACTTGTTTTGTAACAATCGATGTTATACATCGGTATTTGTTGATAAAAGTGAACAAACATCTCATTATGATAAAAGAACACTAAAAAGGGTTTCTATTTGTAGAAAAGGAACAGAGACAGAATTAATTCTAAAAAAAGAATTTCTGGGAGGTATATAAGCGCATGCTTCTGCGATTGATAAGGATGATAAATCAAAGTAACTGTTTCTTGGAAAAGCACAAGACATACATGATCCTTTTTTATCTTGTTTTCTAAAGAAACAGATGATGATCATAATAATACTAATACTAATAATAATAATATAAAGAACAACAGAAAAATGTTTCAGGAAGACAAGAAAAGAAAAGATACTGGAAATAACATAAGCTTACAATTGCACCCCACTAGAGAAGCTTTAGGCTTTTGTACACGAAGCCGTTTATTCTTTGATGCGGGCTATGTTGATTTCATTCCCTTCGTATTTTTTAGAAACCCTCCAACATTTCGGTTAGCTTGAGCGATCACCAACTTTTTCTTCTACGGAAACTGTATCAAAAGTATCACGTTAAAAAGTTAATTAAATTTACTTTACAGATATAACTAACATTCATTAGCATTGCGACTGTCTCGCTGTTTTCTTAAAACACTTTCTGTTTAAAATTATTGTCAAGCAAACCCAAAAATAACAAACATTCTTCAGTTTCAACGTACAACATTCATGAGCAAATGAAATTTGCATACTTTAAAACAGTTAAATAAAATTGGCATAATTGAATCAAATCATACTTATAGAATTAACCTTTTAAGACTCAAAAAATCTGCTGATAAACACTCACAGGACTTTCTCTTACCAATGTAAATAATGAAAAACGTAACTTAATTTTAATCATGAGTGATGAAGATAATAAATAATCAAACTCTATAGAACTTAAATTACGGAAAATTACTAATTGATGCTAAACTAGGCTCTGCAGAACCTAAAACTCGCTGAATCCTAAAACTTTGATTTTATACACTTTATCGTAAAATGAATACTAAGACCACAATCGTAAAAAAACCTATATTTTACTGATCTTGATGAACAAAATACAGAAAATCACTAATTGACGCTAAACTAAGCGTTATAGAAAAAAAGTTTGAAATAAAAGTTATAGGTTTTAATTTTCCTACAATTTTAATTGTGCAGCTCAATGCCCTAAATGCAACTCCCGATATTAAGGCAGCAATCTTAATAAAACTATTTTTTGCCACAAGAGCCCAACCAAGAATTTCAGCAGAACTGATGCTTACCCTATCTTGTAAAGCATAGAAAATGTTTTACATGAGACGATTTTTTTTAAAACGTAAGAACCGTGTGTGAGAAAATCACAATAAAGTGAAAAATAAACAAATAAACTTTATTACAATGAGGACAAGAACGGAACTGGATGTTTAAAACCTGAATGGGAAGATTCCAGAATATCGTAATCGATGGAGGAACCACGTAGCGAGAATGCCTGAGGGAAGGATCCCCTCAGTGTTTTGCAATACAGACCGATGGGGAGGAGAGATGTAGGCAGACCACGCAAAAGATGGCAATAGTTCAGTAGTTTAACTGTAATTCAGTAGTTTGAAGTAGTAGTTCGCTGTTGTGAGTCGGAACAGGCGGAAGCCTAATCCTTGATTGCGAAAAGAAGGAACTTTGTTACTTCCGGTTGACCAATTTTGATGAAAATTTTCGTGTCGGGTCTTAACTTTGGACCTTACGTAAGTTCCAAGTTTTAACTTCGTACGATGTTTCTTTCTTGAAATATTTTGTTCACGCGCGCGCGAACACCCACACACCAATCGCTTAAAACATGTTTTTGGGTCCAGGGGCCTGAAAACGTGTTTATCCGGTGAAAACTCGATTTCGAAAAATCAACATGAAACAGTCCTTCCATACATACAGAGTGATTTAAAACTATACGGCAATCTCTTGAGATCTCATTCTATAGCTAAAAATAAGAAAAAAATGTTCATATAAACATATGCCTGAAAACGCTTAGTTAGCGAGTTACGGCTAGCGAAAAATTTCACCTAGAACTCTGTACCCTCGGTGAAGTAAGGCCGTATAAAAATGTTAAAGGTAGTTACAAAGATACAAATACGATTGTTTCTTATGTTTTTTAATCTGAAAATTTGAATAAAATTGGTTCCAGATCTGTAAATGCAATACTTTCAGAGATATCTTACATAAAACACAAGAATTGGTGCAAAGAAATAACACATGTTTGTGTTTAACGTAAGATTACTTCTATAAATGGCAAATAAAGGTGTATTTTTTCTTAAATAAATTTGTAGAAAATTTAATTCTAAAAAGATTCATATGAATTACTCAGGAAAAAGTGAATAATAGATATTGAAATTTCGCTTTATTTAAAATAAAAATAAACGCACATTCTTAACTGCATAAAATATTAACTAATTTTTCAGATTAAAAAAACATAAACAATCGTATTTCTATGTTTGTAACTACATTTAACATTTTTATACGGCCTTACTTCACCGAGGGTACAGAGTTCTAGGTGAAATGTTTCGCTAGCCTTAACTCGCTAACTAAGCGTTTTCTGGCATATGTTTATATGAATTTTTTTTCTTATTTTTAGCTGCAGAATGAGATCCCAAGAGATTGCCGTATAGTTTTGAATCACCCTATATATTCATACAGGGCAAGAGAAAGTAATAAAAATATCAGATACTGGATAAACATTAAGAATAATTGAACATTCTGAAATAATAAAAACAATGCACAAAAATCTGGTGTGAAACACTCACACAACTTTCTCTTGCCAATGCAAATAATTAATAATAAACCTAACATTATTAATAAAATATTAGAAATAAACAAAAACTAACCTCAAAAACATAACCTTATTTTAATCATGAGTGAATGACGCAAAATGAAAATCGAACTCGGTTTAGCTTAAAAAAAACGGAAAATCACACTTTCACGCTAAACTAGGCTCTTTAGAGAAAAATTCTTTAAATAAAAGTTGTAAATCTCTTAATTTTCTATAAATTTTATTATATATACTTTTGTCGTAAAGTGCATACTAAGGCCGAAATCTTAAAAAAATCGATTTTTCACACGTTTTCGTGAGAAAAAACCGGAAATCGTTAATTACCGCTAAACTAAGCGTTATACAAAAAAATGCTTGAAATAAAAGTTGTAGGTTTTCAAATTCTCTACAACTTTTATTATATACATTATTGCTCTAAAATTAATATTAAAGCCGTAATCTTAAAAAAACACTTTTTTTACGTAAAAACACCCTCACCAAGAATTTCAGCAAACATGGCGCCTACCCTATCTTTTAGAGAATAAAACATTGAGTAAATGAGGCGATTTTTAAAAAAATCGTAGGACCAGTTTTTGAGAAAATCGCAAAAAAGTGAAAAATTATACGAATAAACTACTACTTCCGGTTGACCGATTTTGATGAAAATATTCGTGTCGGATCCGGTAGTGGTATGTAACTTAAGTTTCAAGTTCGTACGATGTTCCGTTCTTGAGATATTCTGTTCACACACACACACACACACACACACACGCACGCACGCACACACACACACACACACACACACACACAGACCAATCGCTAAAAACATGTTTTTTGGGTTCAGGGGGTCTGAAAACGTGTAGATCCGGTGAAAACTCGATTTCGAAAAATCGACATGAAAACAATACTTTCCTTCCGATATATTCAGATAGGCAAGAGAAAGTAAAAAGACAAAATAATTGTCAGAGACTGAACATTACGCGTGAAATAACGATTATTAAAATATATTGTAATACGAAAGGAAAATTATAAATATGGGCCAAGTTATATAGGGTATTGTGTTTATAACAGCAGTGACGTTGATGCTTAAATTATAAGTAGCCCGTACTAAGTAACCAAATTGGAGCAGGTAGTAATTCCATTTAAGCTTAGCTGAGTACACATTAAACCCCGACTGAAATGTGTTGCTATTAATTGCTAGGAAAAGCTAATCGTAGCGTTCTTATGAGCTCTATCATCCTATCCCATTCTGTCCAACTTAACCATCCCGTATAACTTGCCCACTGCAATCCCTCGACCAAACAAGCCCTTCCACACCCTTTCTCATCGTAAAATATCATCACTAAACATCGTATACTGTATGACAGCTGCAATTTATTGTCTCTATAAATTAATTTAGCATGCTATCAATTATATTAGTTCTGATTGGCAAAAAATAAATAAAGCAAATCACCCTTTATGAAATTAAAAAAAATCTGGTGTGAAACCCTAACACAACTTTTTCTTTTCAATCCAAATCATGACCAATATAACCTAACATTAGTAATAAAACATTAGAAATTAAAAAAAAACTAACCTCATAAAACATAATCTTATTTTAATCTTGAATGAAAGACGCAAAATAAAAATCGACCTCAGTTTGGCTTAAAAATACGGAAAATCACTCTTTCACGCTAAACTAGGCTCTGTAGAGAAAAATGTTTAAAATAAAGGTTGTAGATCTTTTAATTTTCTATAAATTTGATTATATAGGCCTACACTTTTGTCGTAAAATGCATACTAAGGCCGACATCTTAAATGTTAATTTACGCCTTAAAAAAGTGAGTAATTTTCCGTTGTTTCTTGTGTTTGAATAAAGCAGTACGTTCAAAAAAAGTTTCACATTTATTTAAATTTTCAAAAATACTTTCAGGCACTTCATCCATGAGCTGTAGCTTAAGCCTAATTATTGTAAATGACTAAAATTTCGTCGTCGGTAGGTTTTCTCTCCTGCTGCTGTTCTTCGCAGTTTTCATCATCATCATCTTCTTCTTCATCATCCCGGTTAGCGGACTTACTAACACCATGAAGTATGTCGTCATCGTTCGGAAAATTACTAACAGTAATCTGTTCATCAACCGTGATGAAATTCTGTAGAGTAACTTCGTTACTGACATTTCCAGTTGACGGAAATCAAAACAATCTACCTTAAAACTCGCAGAGAAATCGTAATACAGTGTGTCACTCGAACTTATTGCATAACACTATTTCGTTATATCAAGGTACTTATTCGTTAAATCGAGGTAAATTTACGTATAGTTTAATTGAATCAGTCATTTGAAAAAGCCCATAAGTCTTTATTTTTTTCTGTAGTTTAGGATTAATTGAATATAAACACACCATCCCTACAAAAATCATATTAGTCTGGCTTACCATAAGTAATGTTATCACTAAGAAGAGGCTTATCCTTCTGTTTCTATTCCTTCAGTGTTTCCTTCTAATTAGTAAATGAAAGTGGATGTTTTTTTGAAGCTTAAGCTCTACTTTCTAGTTGAAGAGGCTGTACTGTACGCGCGTCAGCTCGTGATCCGTGTGAGGAATTTCTGTTACGGCATGCAGTGAAAGATTATACTATTCATAAAAAAACATTTATCATAATGTTCTTGTCATTACAAAGTAGCCTTTTGTTTTATTATTTCAATTTATTCTATAATATAGTAACTCTTTTACTTTTCTTTCATTGTATTTATTAATATTTAGTAATTATTTACAGTTTGAGTCAGGCAGTCCTCAGGAATTAAAATATGCACGTAGCATAGAAAATAAGGAAATTAAAAAATATATATTTCATAACATTAATTTATAGGCCTAAATAATTAGTAGCAAATTATGATTATGATTTTCTTTACCTCAGTCAAGTGGTTAAGCCAATTCCGAATCCTTTACGCGATTCTTCATCACAGTTTTTTATAACTGATGCAATAATTTGTCGCACTTCCGAATGAATTACTGCTTTATTTTTCCGGGAAGACATTAAAATAAAACAAAATATATGAAAAATACTCGTTGAAATTTACCTAACACAAAACACACAAAACAAATAACTTTTGGCACGTTAACACACTTTAATTTCAAAATAAAAATCACTTTAGTGATCAAAAATCATGAATAATGATTAACACATCCGAGACGCATTAGCACAAATGCACAACTGTATATTGTGACACGTGTATCCGCTATGAAAAGCAATAATACGTAGGCCTATAATAAATAAATACATACACATAATAATAATATTTACATGATGACTAAATGTTTTTGTACTGCACGATAAGACAAATATAGGCTATAACTCACATTCTATTACGTCACCCGCCCCACTTCCCCAGGCGACAGAGATCATGAGCTGGCGCGCGTATAGTACAAAGATTCTATGCAAAAATCTTGTTTTAGGTGTATAACTTCTACTGTTTATGACAGCAATGAAGAACGTGAATAGCCCTGAAAATCAACATTTTTCTTTCTTAAAGTTAAAAATTTCAATTTTTATTATTCCAGAAAGCTATTTTAAGTCATAATGTAAAGTAGTGAAATAAATAAATGAATACTATTGTACAAAACAATTTTATTCTGATCTAACAATGTATTTTACAAAAAAACAACGTAATTTAACATTTTACTCCAATTTATTTCAGAAGCACCTTAGTCTAAATTTTCAATTTTTTTTAAACAAGTGGGTTGTCTTAAAAAGATAAAGGTATATTTTATATTAAACGGGATAACCCTCTGAACAATTTATATTTTTTAATACTTTTCTAATTGAAACATAATAAATTATAAGTTTTTTAATTTTTCCAAAAGTTAGTTTTTTTGACTTATGGGCTTTCTGAAATGACTGATTCAATTATAATGTCACGGTGCAGTAAAAAAATTCGTATAATCAAGGTTTTCTTTATATCGAAGTTCGCTTTATCAAAGTTCGACTGTAGTTGTTATTAGCTAACTAAACTAATGGTTTAGGCGGTGCGTTTAATAATAGTAATAAATCCATTATTATAATTATACACCCGTAGTAATGACTCTTCTAACGAACGATTGATATTACTTTGACTGTAGACTAGTACATAACAATGCCACGAGTGACATGTAGTCTGTGTCTAACATTTATGTCGGACGTTTTGACCGTAGAGTATCGCTACTAATTGGGTTTGTCATACTGTCTCCCAATTCCCGTCTATTTCCCACCAGAATGTATGGGCAAATACTCCTACTTAGGGGAATAAACAAAAGTCCTGATGTTGAATCAAAAGTGACGAGACTTTTAAGGATATTGAAGTATGAAAATATTTTCGCGGTTTTTTTATTATACTTTTGTTGTTTTGGTCATCAGCCGAAAGACTGGTTTGAACCTCTAGAGCAGTGGTTCCCAAACTGGGGGCGATCGCCCCCTGGTGGGCGATTTGGGTTCGCAGGGGGGCGATAAATTTGTGGGGGGCGATGAGTATTCAGACAGAAAAATAAAACTGTAATACAGGGTAGAATCTTTACTGTCGCGGATACATGTTTTTTTTACAAACAAATAGTTTAGTTTTTACAAACAAATAAACTAAACTCTTTGTTGACATTTTTTATGGTCGAGCTCCTACACATGAGATGAAGAATTCTAGACACAACTGCTTTGGTTGATTATTTGTTGTGAACAATAATAAATCTTTTTTACAGAATAACATACTTTATTATTTATCAACATATTACTTCAAATTAAATTAGGTATACGATGCTAAGAGAAGGGGGCGATAGGTGTAAGTCATCCTTCACAAAGGAGCGATGCCCCATAAAAGGTTGGGAACCACTGCTCTAGAGCCTTTGCTATGTAAAACGAGGAGTAGGGAGGTTTACAATTGCCTTCGTCACTAAGTGGAAAAATATACTTATCAGCATGCTAGGCTCTCTGAAAAGCGTGTACTTTCCACCCTGCCAATGATACCTTCACTTCATTCACCACAGGGTCTGACAGTATAATGAAATGAAATTCATTACTCTCAGAGGAGATAACTCTGACTAGTGTTTTTACACCTCTATCTCTTCTGTTCTTAAGGGTAGACTGTACTTTGTATTCCGCCAGTGTTAAATTTGCTATTATTAGGTATATTTTTCATAGCATTGGTAAAAGATAGGGAAATGAAACTTTACACACTATAGGTGTCCGGTTTCTTCTCGAGCTGTTGTTGTTTAGGTCAACAGTCGGAAGGCTGGTTTGAATCTCTAGAGGTTTACTAAGTAAAAACGAGGAGTGAGGTGGTTTACTATTGCCTTCCTCACTGAGTTGAAAGAGTATGCTTATCAGTATGCCAGGCCCTCCGAAAAGCACTTACTTTCCATCCTGCAAATGACACCTTCACTTCGTTCACCACAGGGTCTGGCTGTGTAGTGAAATTCATTACTCTCTAGTCTTAAACTTTTGAAAAACATAAAAAACCAAAAATCAAAATTTTGATTTAAAACCATCGTGCAATTAAGCAGTTACGCATCGCCCCTTAAATGCTTCAGTCATATAATTGGCTGACCATGTGATAAGAAGCAGAACTATTTTTTGTTGCCCCGGAACTAACAGATCGAATGCAAATAATTTAACACTCCACCTGCCTCTTTTGGGTAATTATTATGTATATCAATAATAAAATCAGAGGTTTACCAAATTATCAATTCAAAAAATAAAACTTAATTCCGTTTACTAGGTTGTGATCTAATTGTTCGCGTTTTTGAAAGTAATCTGTGTTACGGTTGATTAAATGCTGTATTTTAAATATTTAAATTATTATAGTTGATGAAACTTACATCTACGAGCTTATAATTCCCAAATATTTTTTGATTTGATTTAGAATGAAGTTACGTATAAGGAAACACATTGTTTTTACTTCGTTCGTAAATATTTAAAAAGAAAATCAAAGTTCAATGATTTTAACTAGAATTAAAATTTCTAAATAGGCCTAACTTATATTATTATTAAAAAATACTTGTGCATTGGGGTATACACATACTTTCGGCTTGCTAGGAGAAGCGAATATATTTCTACCCCTAGTTTAACGGCTGAAAAATTTCAATTACGTCATCAACTGAGGCTTCTCAAATTGGTTTCTCTTTGATGCGTTAAACCACAGCTGGTCGATTCTTCTACTGTTCTTTTTTCAACTGCAAGAAAACTTAAATACCATATGTGTTTCCAAAAACTGTGAAGAACATTCATTTCAATGTTTTTTATTTAGTTTCATTTAATATTGAATTTTTAATTTTTCTGAAATTGGAATTGAGCGATAACTTGTGACAGTGTCTCTTCATAACGGTGTTTGTTGTTAGTCCATAAAAATTTCATTAAATAAACTTGTCCAGTACTTTTTACTTTCTCTTGCCCTGTATTTTAATATATAAGAAGGAAAATGCCCATACTGTTATGGCTTTTTGGTAGGGGGAGTGTTAAATTATTCGCACTCGATCTGCTAGTTACAGGGCTACAAAAAATAGTTCTGTTTCTTAACACATTGTCAGTCAATTATATGACTGAAGAATTTAAGAACAGAAGAGGTAGAGGTGTTAAAGAAACTTTTCACAGAGTTATCTTCTCTAAGAGTAATGAATTTTATTTTATTATACAGTCAGACCCTGTGGTGAATGAAGTGAAAGAGTTATTTGCGGGTGGAAAATGGATGCTTTCCAGCTGGCCTGGCACGCTGATAAGCATACTTTTCCACTCAGTGAAGAAGGCGTGGTAAACCTTCAAACTTCTCGTTTTACTTGGTAAAGCCTATAGAGGTTAAAACCAGCCTTTTGGCTGATGGCCTAAACAACAAGGAAGAAAAGTATTGTTTTCGTGTCGATTTTACGAAATCGAGTTTAAAAATAAATGAATAATAATAAATGTAGTTAATGAGACGATTTTTAAAAAAACAAACGTAGGAGCCGTTTTTCAGAAAATTGCAAAAAAGTGAAAAATTTGCTTGAATATTGCTTCTGGTTGACCGGTTTTGATGAAAATATTCATATCTAGTCCTTTTGTGGTAGGTAACTTAAGTTCCAAGTTACAATTACGTGCAATATTCCGTTCTTTAGCTATTTTGTTCACGCACGTACAGACATACAAACTAATCGCTATAAACATGTTTTTTTGGGTTCAGGAGTCTTGAAAACATGTATTTACGGTTAAAAATCGACATGAAAACGGTACTTCTTTTCCCTATATATTCATGTAGGGCAAGAGAAAGTAAAAATTGCTATACAACTTGAAATGGAACTGTTCTGTACATAGAACTCATTGGCTTTTTTATATATGTAGTTAAGATTTTTCTAATATCTTAATGAAAACACATTTGTTAACGAAAATAAAATGAAAAAACTATTCTTATTCCACTGGGGTTGTCTACTGGTAAATTCGTCGCCGCAAGTCAGCTGTTTAACAATTTTCGGAGACAAGGGTTGCTAGGTTCAACTCCTTGTAAAGATGTACGGATTTGAATTGTAAACAATGGTTTTCGGTGTACTTGGATTTTTAGGATTTAATTAATTTTAACTTTTAGGAATGGTCGGCGTAAGTCTGTATATGAGTACTCCTAATTTACACGTCATACATAATTATTATCCTCATCTTATTGAGTCATGGGACTGCTTATTGTTATTATTGAACAGCTTGCAACGTACACACAGGGATTAAAATCTGGTGTAAAACACTCACACAACTTTCTCTTGCCAATGCAAATAATTAACAATAAACCTAACATTAGTAATAAAACATTAGAAATAAACAAAAAAACTAACCTCAATAAACATAAACTAATTTTAATCATGAGTGAAAGACACAAAATGAAAATCAACCTCTGTTTGGTTTAAAAATATGGAAAATCACTCTTTCACGCTAAACTAGGCTCTGAAGAGAAAAATACTGTAAATAAAGTTGTAGATCTTTTAATTTCCTATAAATTTGATTATATACACTTTTGCCGTAAAATGCATACTAGGCCGAAATCTTAAAAAAAATCGATTTTTCACACGTTTTCGTGAGAAAAAAACAAAATCGCTAATTACCGCTAAACTAAGCGTTATAGAAAAAAAATGTTTGAACTAAAAGTTGTAGGATTTTAAATTTTCTACATTTTTTATTATACAAATTTTTGCGCTAATATGCATATTAAAGCCGCAACCTTAAAAAACAATTTTTTACGTGAAAACAGCCTCACCAAGAATTTCAGCAAACATGGCGCCTACCCTATCTTGTAGAGCATTAAAAATTTAGTAAAGCAGGCGATTTTAAAAAAGTGGAAAATTACACGAATAAACTACTACGTCCGGTTGACCGATTTTGATGAAAATGTTCGTGTCGGGTCCGGTAGTGGTGTCTAACTTAAATTTCAAGTTTCAAGTTCGTACGATATTCTGTTTACACGCGCGCGCGCGCTCACACACACACACACACTAACAGACCAATCGCTAAAAACATGTTTTTTTGGGTTCTGAGGGTATGAAAACGTGTAGATCAGGTAAAACTCGATTTCGAAAAACGACATGAAAACAATACTTTCCTTCTTATATATTCATATAGGCAAGAGAAAGTAAAAAAACGTTATATATCCTATATTCCAATGTAATTTATATTCAGTTATTATTTATTAATTGTAACACTTACCTTCCCGTGGTGATTCAAATTCATGTCAAGTAAATTCTTGTTTTCAGTCTTAATTGGTATTATTTGTACAGTATGCTTTTGTTTTCAACGTGTAAGGTTTTGTGAGAAGTTAAACAATTAAAGTTTGGTTTGCCGTAAAGTGTACCGGGCAGGGGGTTGCTTATTAAATTATAGTGTGGTGTATGTAATTTGCTTATTAATCAGTAACTTGATGTAGGGTTAATTTTTTGAAGAATTGCTGCAAGATATTTTTGCTCGCAAATATGAACGGGGGCTGTGAGAGTTTCTTATGAAGGGTTGGCGAAAAGGGAAAAATATAGTTAAGTGTGAGTGATTGTAGCGACATTTAGGGAAGGGTGTCGGAAAATGATACTGGTGATGGTGAGGTACAGAGGAGTTTTCGTTGAGCTGGGCAAGCTTTTCTAGAAGTGATAGCACGCCTGGAAGAACCAGCTAGCGAATTTAATTTAAAGGCTATAACGTTTTTAGATGTTCCGTCGGTTTATATATCAACATCCACGGAACACCATGTTGACATAAAACGGAAGTGACTGTCAGTCGAAATCGTTTTATTTCTTGACACATATTCTGTGAGACACACGCGTGTTTATTCGCTTTCAACTAATGTAATATATAAGAATATAAGATAATTAAGTTATTTCTGTATTGTGTAAATAAAATTGTCCTGGTTGTGTTACTATAGAAACCCACGATTTTCCTGCTGAATAAAGATAACCTAGAAAATTTTTGGTTAATTTTTATTTTTGACATGCATCGAAACCAGTTTTTATAAATTAAATGACAAGTATAAAAAATCAAATGAAATTGTTTTTAAATTGAAACATAATTTCAAAGAAAGGCATAATAACCTACAGTTCAGTCAGTTTTCATAGAACTAAAATTACAACTTTTTTTAGACTTCATGCTAACTTACTACGGTAAATTTTTTAGCACATTAATAAGTTAGATCGTTCTTTTTTAATCTGATATTATTAATTTGTTTTCGCATAACGGGAAGGTGGAGTGTTAAATTAATTGCTCTCGATCTGTTGGTTACAGGGCTACAAAAAATAGTTCTGTTTCTTATCACATAGTCAGCCAATTATATGATTGAACTATTTCAGAACAGAAGAGGTAGAGGTGTAAAAGACACTAATCAGAGTTATATCCTCTGAGAGTAATGAATTTCACTATATAGCCAGACCCTGTGATGAATGAAGTGAAGGTGTCATTTGCTTGGTGGAATGTGGGTGCTTTTTGAAGGGCCTGGTATGCTGATAAGCATACTCTTTCAACTCAGTGAGGTAGGCATGGTAAACCACCTCTCTCCTCGTTTTTACTTATTAAAACCTCTAGAGGTTTAAACCAGCTTTTCGGCTGTTGACCTAAACATATTAATTTGTATAAATCTACATCCAAATTATATTTTTTAAGAAATAAAACTTCTGGATTTATTTCCTTCTTCAATGTTTAAAAAATTAAAAAATAATTGTCACGTCGGTCCCTTTAATTAGGTACTTTTTTTATAACTGCATCTAAGAGACTCCAAAGCGGAGTATAAAAAAGGGGGTATATGTCAAGATAAAACTGATAAGTCTAAGTTTTAACAATATGTTAATTTATTTCTTACCAACAGTTTATTACCATTACTAACTTGCTTACTTCAATAAGCGTGTCATCCAGCCATTTATATCAAAAAATGCATAATTTGCCTCAACGTTTAATTAGAAGTTTATATATTTTTAAATTGCGCATGACAGACAGGTGGAGTGTTAAATTATTTGCACTCGATTAGCTACTTTGTGGGCTACAAAAAATATTTCTTTTTCTTATCACATGGTAAGATATGTTTCAGTATTTACATTGGCAAGAGAAAATAGAGTGAGTGTTTCACACCAAATTTTTTTACAATATTAGTATTGATTAATCAATTAATAATCGTCATTGGACTTGCAAATTTTATTTTGGTTATCAATTTTTTTTTGATTTTTTAAGACTAAATTGTATAAGTAACGGAGAGGGTTTTTCTTACATGTGTTTCCCTTTCTACTTTTTACCTCTTCTGGATGGTAGGAGAAATGAGCCGCTAACGCGATTTAGATTTTCATTTTTCTGCCAGACTGCATAACCTGATCATGTTGCGATACCGTACTTACAAACGCCACTACCCCGTCTCCTTTCCAATCTCATTTTCCTTTTGCTTCTTTCATGAATCCATGTTCGAGCTTTCCTTCCTTTTCTTTTGTACCAACAGGAAATTTGAATGTTTAACCGACCAGTTTTGAACTTTATCGTTTTTCTTACCGCATATAGATTTACGATGCTCATCTCTTAAAAATTATTACAGTTTGTTTACTTGGAAAATTTGTCTGAGAGTTTTTTGTTTTTCTGTATTAAAGGGAAAATATTAAAACTTATATTTTCTATAACAGTAAGGAAAACGTTGTTATGTTAGTAATATCATTAGAAAACTTTTCTGTGATCAAACAAAACAAACACTTGTGCACCTGGTTTTGAGATTCAAATATATTCGTGATGTATAACAACTTTATAAATAAACTAACAGTTAATTTTAATAAGAATTTTGATAAATTCAAAAGTTTAACTTTAATATTGAAATTTAATGTAAAGAATTAATTTCTATTGTGATAGGTTATTAATTAAAGATTAAACTTTAAATGATGAAAAATTAGTCAGTGTGAAAAATTTTTCAGTCACATCTCCATTACACAGTGAGGTATTTGGCTAATTTAAACGGCAAAAAGTCGATTTTTTAGAACTCAATCCCGGTAAAATGAAGTGCTTCCTTTCATAGCTATAGTGTGGGAGCATTATCTTATACACACGCCCTCACCTCTTTTTACAACTCCTTGGCCGGTCGGCCGTTTGTAAATACAAATTAAAACAAATTTGTAAAAACAAATTGTTTTTTTATTTTTTACTACGTTTTCTTCTAAATACATAACAAACTTCAAAACAGCCCTGCGTCACTTGATGACACAATACGGAAAAATTGGGAAAGTTTATAGCTTCAAGTAACTCGGGGAGGTAATACGACGAAAGACCAATGAAAAGGAAGCGATCAACAACAGACGATGAAAGATGGTCGGTGCACTTCGAGGAACTTACCACTGTGTAAGAAGAAAGCACTCTCAAGACAAACCAAGATTAGACATTATAATACTCTGATAAAACCTGTGTACCTGTACGTGAGTGGGTGCTTTAGAATGACTAGTAAGGCTGGTCTAAAGAAGCAGAGAAATTTGAGAGAAAGATTTTCCACAAGATAATGGGTCCGAGATAGTAGACGGACAGTATAGGTTAAGAGGTCTAAAAGACTGTGCAAGGAAAATGGACGATTAATGGAAACGATTAAAAAAGAAGACTATAATGTTATGGATACCTACATGTATAGAATAGATGACAACTGGTTGACAAAACAAATTTTTAAAACACTAAAAAATAGACCTAAGGTGTCGGATAAATAGTTAAAAGAAGTCAGAAAAGATATTGAGAAAAACGAAATAAACCGAGAAAATTTAATGTACCGAACCATATTCAGGCAACTGTAAGGGCTTCTATGAAAAGCAAAAACAGAACAAAAAAAATGAGCTGCTAAAAGAGCTTTCAGAAACGTCTAAAGTCACCTAACGTGGTCTGAAATTGGTTCTATAAGAGGAAAAACTATGTTTTTTTCAGTTCGTTCACAAGTTGTCTTAAATTCTCATAAAAGTTTTTTTTGACAATGATTGCAGTATATTTTGTTATGAATAAATTTTGAAAAGAGTAATATTATGGATTGTGAGGAACAAAGTAATTGTGTTTACATTTAGTTATTCTTGTATACAAAAGTAACACTATACTGTAACAAGACTGAGGCTAAGTATCTTGAAAAAGTGTAACGTTTTTTCATTCTCGTTGGCTATTGTTTAAAACTATAGTTTTGGTAATACTTTGAAGTCTTTCCCTGCAACATTTTTCACTAATTAAAAGCTTAAGGCTTCTAATTCTAAAGTCTGTTTATAAAAGCCACGAATTTTCGCAGTTAACTATGATCAGGGGTTCAAATGGACAGGAAACTATTTAGCTATGAACTCAGGTTTGTTCTTGTTTTTACTGTTATAATTGGTAGCAATTTTTAAAATTGTCGCATATGGTTTTCCTTTGTCCGTCCGTTCTTCACACCCACATGTCAGAAACTACAAGAGATAGCAACAAAAGTTTCCGGGTTCATAATCTACACAAATGTTAGTGGGCCTAAATTGGGTTTGAAGTTCCGGTTTTGACAGGAAGTGACCAAAACGGGAAGTCAAGAAATCAAAGTTTGAATTTGGGAACAAAAATAGTAATATCATTTGATTTCTCTTAAAGAGTAGATACAGAAATCATTAGGTCCGAAGTTCTGGTTTGACTGGAAGTAGCCCAAAACTGGAAGTCAAGAAATCAAAGTCGGAATTTAGAAACAAAAGTAGTGTCATTCGAGACCTTTTAAAGAGTAAATACAGAAATCATTAATGGTTTTTGCCATTAGTCAAAGGTAAGTTTTTTTGAAAATTGTCACCAGCCATGAGACGCGTCGTCTCATGAAATGAATTTTTTCTGGTCCATTGGACACGTAATAACTCAAAGACATTTTTTTAACGTCTTGCAGCAGTAAAATGTATGAGATGTCAACGAAAAATTGAAATTTTTAGAAAATTTATGTAATATGCATACCTAAATAAAAGGATAAAGATTATTCCAGAAAAAACAAAATAATGCTACAAAAACTAAAGAATAATAGATATAGCATGAAAGAATGCGGAAAGTGGAATAAACTTAAAAATAAAATAGCAATACATAATAACTTAATGGCGTACAATAGATTTATAGTACATACTGTGGAAAGGTCACCCATCCGATAATTGTCACCTGCCAAACTCATCCAAAAGAAAAAACTCATCAAAATATCAATATTTTTACCGAAAACTATGGTAAAATTAATTCTTGGAACTAAGTAATAGATGAGTTTTTCAGGATGTAGGAGACTGCTTGCTCAACAACGATGTCATTGAACCTGAAAATTCAGGTTGTAAAAATTCCATATTTACTTGGAAGAAGTAAGTTGGTATACGTTATACGAAACTAGGAGTTATATATATATATATATATATATATATATATATATATATATATATATGTAGTCTAAAATGTTTGGAACGGGAAGTTTGTCATATAATGATGTATCGAGACTCTTCTCACGTACGTACAGATAAATATCTGCTAGGGGTGGCCAAGATTGAGAGGTCATTCCAAATCCTTGTATCCATCATCGCTTGTTTCTTTCTTCTTTTTTTGTGGTCAACTTATCCTTTTTCCGGTTTCTGTTCGTATACGTTAGCAATGTAAGTATAGATCTTTTTTTTTTTTTTTACCTTGTAGTTGCATCTTCGTTTTTAATTATACTCTAGTGTATAATTCTCAATTTTTGTTATTGAATCAAATTATGTTTAAAATATTTAGATTAATTTAAAAATTTTAATACAGAAAATCTCTTTCATGAGACGACGCGTCTCATGGCTTGTAGCAATTTAAAAGGTTATTCTTTAATATGAATTGAATGACACTATTTTTGTTTTCAATTTTCGTCTTTCATTTCTTGACTTCCGGTTTTTGACCACTTCCGGTTGAAAACAGAAGTTCAAACAATAATTTTAAACGGCATATTTTCATACGTTAAAAAAAAATCATTTCATCCTTCACTGTCTGCATTAGCAGTAATTGCAGAACAGTCGAACGTTAAACCAAAAAAAAAAAAAAAAAAATCAATAATTTCTGTTTCTATTCTTTCTTTAAGAGGAATCGAATGGCGCTATTTTTGTTTCTAAATTCCGACATACAATTCTTTGATTTGTAGGGTGGAAAGTAGATGCTTTCAGAAAGCCTGGGATGCTGATAAGCACACTTTTCCACTCAGTGAGGAAGGCAAGTGTAAACCATCTCACTCCTCGTTTTACTTAGTAAAACCTCTAGTCTAGAGGTTCAATTCAGCCTTTCAACTGATGACCTAAACGACAAAAGTTATTTGTTGTAATTGTAATGATTTTCGTGTTAAAATTTTTTCAAGTACTTTTAAAATTTATCTAATTTAAATTTAGTTCACGTGAATATCACGGGTGAACACTTTTAAATGTCGGATTTTCAGAAGATAGATTTTGTAGCAATACTTAAAAAGTGGTGGGAAGGATTAATCAGGAATTGAAGAAGATGTCTCAAAATTCCAGCAGCGAAAACTGTATTATGAAGTTATAAAATGTAAAGTAATTAGGTGTAGTTACAACATAGATTCATTCATGTTAAGATCTGCTTTCATCGTTGTATTTTTTTGCTGTTATAAATAATTTTGATTTCTTCATCTGATATAGGCAGTTAAATGGGGGTGAAATGTACAAGAGGGAAGAGAAAAAGATAACAGGGATGTTAGTGTTGGTGAAGGGTGTAAACGGTCTTGTTTACCCTCTTTGGAAGGGATTTGACCGGGATGTAGGATATAGGGCGAGAGGGAGTTTTGGTCGGGTGGGACAAACTGTTAAAGGTTGTAATTGGTTCAGCTGGAGTAGCGACTGGCTTCATATCAATGCGTCATCAACTCTAAGCGGACAACCTGCACCCCGTATCATTTATTTTTATCTCACTGGCTTAACAAAAAATTTTGTTTTATAAGTATAATGCACTTTTTTCCTTACATCATTATTCAACCAATATTTTATGGTTAGATTTAGATGTACCATATCGAGATAATGCGTGCGGGATGGGTTCTTTTTTATCCCGGGACAGTTTTTCTTTCATGGGTGAGGTAGTAAAGCAGGGTGACGAAATCACTCCTGAAGAGATCCGGGATACTCCGAACCTATTCGGGTACGGGAACGGAATACCCTTAATACTTGAAGGGTCCGGGTATTGAAATTTCAGGGTTTAATAATGGATTTTGAGGCCTTCCGAACAATGAAACAGTTTTAAAGTAAAAATTTGTGCGATTGTCTCAGGTAGCTGACGTAAAACAGCTTTATTATAAAGTAAATTTATTTATACAGTAAATTTATTTATATACACAGTAAAACGTTACTTGTTAAAGAGAGTAAACTATAATACAGTAGTCCCCGGTTATAACGCGGGTATAGGGAGTCATTCATTGACCGCATTGTATCACCTACCGCGGTATAAACGAAGTCAGGAATTTTTGTAGTTACTACAAAACGTACTTTGCGCCTATGAGTGATACAGCAGTCTATATCAGGAAATTATAATTAGAAAGCCCTTAAACTACGTATTGCGTACGACTTAAAAACCAAGGTAAATTTAGGTCCAATTTTAAAATTGGTAACTAAAAAAAATACTATACTGTATACCAAACTTTTATGTATTTTTTCATGACTCATTACAGTACGTATTCAAATAAACAAAGACAACACTTTATTACAGTACATAATGTACCGTAGGCTAATCTATTTCAAAAATATTTGTTTTTAAAACAACAAATTAAAAATTTATTCCGTACTGTATTTTTAAATTCTGTAAAAAAATTGGAAAAATTATGTAGGGACATAATTCAACCCGCGTTGTATCCTAAAATGCGGTATAACCGGAAACCACTGCATTGTTATTTTATTTATGATGCGTTCGATATAGGGCTATTGTTTTGTTATTTATACTTGCTATCCATTGTATTTTATTAAATCATTGTATAACTTTTACTAATTTAATGGTTTTAAAGGCCTAGTCTTATATTTTAATCCCCGTTTTGGTATGTATACTGAATAAAACAAGTTAACACCTACCCTAGGACATGGATTTCAGCAGGTTGCCACTTCAAAGGCGGTGAAGCAGCTCCCACCATAGCCAACTCCAGTAACATCATGAAGCCAGCCGTCTATAGCGTAACGAACTAGAGACTGCAGATGAAGGCGGAACATAGTGGTCTAGATAACAGCACAGAGCCAATTGAGTTTCGTTAATCGTATCCTGCGTTGTCACGTTCTAGTCCCGCTGTGGATGACAGCCTAACAAAAAGTCAATCAGGAGTTCGGTGGAACAGAGTGTGACTTAGCGAAGAGGCAATCTCAAACCCGACCTTGGCTGTTATTGGCTAGATCTCATCTGCAGTCTTTAGTTCTTTCGGATATAGGTATCTGTACTACATGTAGAAATGCCGCCTAACCCGTGTGGTTAATATTAAATTACGACATATTTGACAAAACTTAATTTTTTATAAGTTTTCTGGAGTATTGGTAATTTTCAGTTTTTGCAGCTACCGTTATTTACCTCAAAAACTTGTCTTATTTATGCTTTTATTTTCAACGAGTTCATTATTTTTCAATTTTTGTTATTAGACAGTGAAACTTTACACAAAATTTAATTAATTTTTACAAAACTGACGACATTTTGCAGTACCACAAGCACATGTTTTACTGATGTTTAGGTCATCAGCCGAAAGGTTGGTTTGAATCTCTAGAGCAGTAGTTCTCCGACGGTGGTACGGAAGAACGTATTAAGTGGTACGCAAACAAGTAGACAACCCTTATTTACAAAATAAAACAAAATTAATCCCTCACTTCAGTAAATGAAACTAATGTGATAGTGAGAGAACGTATTAAAAAGAGCAACATTTGTACAAGGTAAGAATAAGTGGGTTCACGGTAGATAGGTTACTTAAATTTATTTAAAAGTTCGTTTTCTGCGCGAAATAAGCAGTCTGCAGTGTAGCAAGATCGTACACTCCTCCCTCCCCGCCCCAATGTCTCATCTCTGTATATATTTATGAATGAGATCCCTAACATAATCTATCTGGGGTTAAGTTAGTTGTACGGCTTGATTTCTGAAAATTTCAAGTGGTATTCAGGGACTGGGAATCCCTGCTCTAGAGACTTTACTAAGTAAAACGAGGAGTGAGGTGGTTTACCATAGCCTTCCCCACTGAGTGGAAAAGTATGCTTATATCCATGCCTCGCACTCTGAAAAGCATCCCATTTTCACCGTGCAAATGACACTTTCACTACATTCACCACACAGTCTGGCTGTATAATGAAATTCATTACTCTTAGAGAAGATAACTCTGACTAGTGTCTTTTGTATCTGTATTTCTTCTGTTCTTAAATGCTTCAGTAGTATAACTGGGTGACCGTGTGATAAGAAACATAATTATTTTTTGTAGCTCTGGAACTAGCAGATCGAGTGCAAAATTTAACACTCCACCTCCCTGTTATGGGCAAATATTTGAGTTAAAAAACACTTCTCGCATAATTAAAATAATCGCACCTATGTTCACACCACGCATTAAAACTAACACGTGCACGATGAACGCATGTAACACTGATTCAGCCGGCTGTAGAGCCCCCTGACTCATCACACTTTTCACTACTTTATCGCGTGAAAATAGTGTACCCCTGCTTTTAGCCATAGTTGGGTAGAAAGAGTCGAGGCGTGCGGGGTCAGAAATAGGCCTACTATTTTGCCGCGGACATCATTCCTGAATATACAGAGTGATTATAAATGAAATAGACAGTTTCGATAGCTTATAAAAATTTATTTTTGAAAAGTAAAGGTAATTATTTACATGATTATATAGAAAAATTCATTAAGTTTTTATTGAAAATATTTACAGATGTTCAATGTGTGCACCATTTGTAACACGACAGATATCAACACGGTAGTCGAATTCTTCCCACACACGATTAAGCATATGACGGTCAACTGTGGCAAGAGCATTTGCGATACGTTGTTTTAGATCATCGATATCTACAGGAAGCGGTGGTACAAAAAATTTTGTCTTTTACATAAGCTGAGAAGAAAAAGTCGTAGGGCGTTAAGTCTGGACTACGAGGTGGCCACGGCAAAAACACAATGTTTTCCTCACTTGCACGGCCGATCCATCGTCTAGGAAGACGTTCGTCAAGATAATTTCTGGCCTGTAAGTGCCAGTGAGGCGGAGCTCCATCTTAAACAAAAATGAAGTTATCACTATCTTCCTGGAGTTGAGGCATTAACCATTCGTTTAACATGTCCAGATAAATTACTCCGGTTACTGACACTTGGTGAAAGAAGAACGGCCCGTAAACCTTTTCACGAGATAATGCTCGAAAGACGTTTACTTTAGGGGAATCGCATGTATGCTGTAAAGTTATTTTTGTGTTTTCTGTGCCCCATATTCTAACATTATGTCTATTAACTTTTCCACTAATGTGAAAATTACATTCATCACTGAAATTTAGGCGATTAAAGAATGCGTCGTCATTTTTAACACAATGTTGCATCTCCAGACAAAAATTTTTACGTACGACTTTATCACTGGTATTTAAACTTTGTACTAACTGCAATTTATAAGGTGTCATTTTCAAACGTTTCCGCAGAATTTTCCACACGGTCGGTTGAGGAATTTTCAATTCTAAACTTGCTGATCTAGAAGATTTTCCTGGACTTGGTACATAAACATCACGAACACTATCAATTTTTTCTTCTGTAACAGAAGGTCTTCCAGTACTCTTTCTTTTACACAGACATCCACTGTTTTCAAAATGTTTATACCAGTCATAGATTGATTGCCTTGCTGGTGGTGGTTTACCGTATCTTGTTCTGAAATGACGGTGCATAACCGTAACCGAGTTTGTTTTGGCTAATTCAAGAACACGATAAGTTTTCTCCACTTGAGTAGCGGCCATTTTGCTAGACTGGTCCTTGTAACAGCTGCCAGCAACAAAATGCTAGCAACAGTTGTACCAACATAAACTTTAAAAAATTCTATACAAACCTATATCATTTACTATATTCAAATACACCAGTTTGATGTTTAAGAAGCTGTCGAAAGTGTTTATTTCATTTATAATCACCCTGACTATAGTGTTACTGCTAATGAAAACGGCACAAACCTAATAGATCCATGTTACTTTATTGACTAGTACACTAGACACTGCAGCCTAACTGGGGTAAACCTCCGGCAAATAAGTAATACCTTTGAAAAGCACCTGTTTCGAATTGTATACAATTGTTAAAATCAATATTTCCATTTTACCGAGTAAAGACTTCCCTTGAATAGAGTGTAGTTTGGAAAAATAAATAAAAACTTATAGTAAAAACTTAGTTATATAAAATAGGTAAGTAAACTTCTTATAACCTGTTTTAAAATAGCGGAAATGCTAAACAGTACTTTCATCTTGTGTAGGTATCCCGCTGATTCTAGTAATTTCCCTGCAAAGTTCTAGTTTAATTACTAGTTAAGATAATTAGACTAGATTACTGCTAATTAAATAGCTGAAACTCCAGTCATTAATAAATTGTTGAAATTCAGTTATTAAAAAACTTAGATAAATATCTAAGTACCGTATCAACTAATCATTACACTAGATTTTATTATTCTTATCTTTTTAAATGCATCTGGAGAGGAGGATACGTTGGGGTGTCGAAGAAATGTGTTACTCCAGTAACCAGATGGTACTAAATAGAATGAGCCATTGTTGAATGGTTAAAGTTTGCAAGTTTTTGCAACGTTATTATATTCCTAATCTAAAACTGCGAGACTTTTAATTACCAAGTTAGTGTTGATTGCATTGTCATTATAAAAGGGAGATACTTTCTTTTAGGGTGTGAGAGATATCTTTCATCTCTTGTACTTACATTTTATTATTTTTATCTAATAATCTGTACGTATTTAATCTCATTGCAGTATTTTTAACTAAAATTACGTCTTATTCGTTGTGAAATTTTTAACTGGCTATTTTTTAACTTCTTTGTGTGTATATTAAGTGGATGGTAGCTATATTTTCATAGATAAATCAGTTTACACAAAACCACATCATTTCACACGGAACAAGCATTTAATTGGTTTTTTTTTATTTTTTCTTTCTCTTGTCTTATATTAATACTTGTAGGCCTATATTGGGAAGAAGAGTAGATATTGATAAGGTACCTACCTATCCTAGTAATCTAAATTAAATTAGATTCTAGTAATTAAATTATTTATTATTTATTTATTTTACTTAGTTAAAATATAATACAATTTAATTTCTACACTAAGCTATAAACAGTATTTTTAATTAAATATACTTATACGCAAAAACTCTTCTTCACGAAGATTTTTGTCCGCGCATAGGAGTATACAAAAAAAAATATTTAAAAAATTTCATAAATACTATAACTAATACTAATATACTAATACTAATATAACTAATAACTACTATAAAAAATACTATTTTAAATCTAAAAAGGGTACAAAAATTACGTTAAACAGGTTTGTTAAAATTAATGAATATAAATGATAAATACCATTAAATTTATATAAAAATATCAATAATAAATTTTAAAAATTACCTTAAGATTATGTAAAAATAAACAGCATTATGTAAAATTACATCATTATGTAATATCATTATGTAAAAATAAACATAAAGATTAAATAAATTTGTAATAATAGAGAAAGACTTATTTAATAACTAAAACTACTTTACAATATATTTTAGGGAATACAATCTGGATATTTTTACTTAATGAGAATTAATTCAATTAATGAGCACAGAAAGAAACAAACTAATGCAATAAAGAAAGTAAAAACTTATCAGAGACGGTTATTGTAAAACTTGGAAAAGTTTCTCAAGTTCTATAAAATTCTATAAAATTTATTTCGAAAAACACACGCTTAATGAGATAATGTATAATGTAAAAGTTTTATTTTTGAAGAAAAAACTGTATTTTTCAAACATAGGCAATGATCAACAACTATTTCACGGATTAACAAAATATTTGGCAGGTTTGTTCTACAATAATTATGGAAAATGATGATGCAATAAAATGTAATAAAAAAGTCAGCATGCGAGAAACTTTTCGGTCTTTAAAGATAACTGTAAATATTTAAGAAACGAAATAAAGAGAAAATTTTCAATGAAGATATATTTGAAAAAATACGGGGTTTTCTTCAAAAACAAACTTTTTACTAAATTATAGTACATTATCTCATTAAGCGTGTGTTTTCGAAATAATTTTATAGAACAAAAAACATGCAAAATACTTTGTTTTGTAAAAATACGTCATTTCCGACAAGTTTTAGTTTCTTAAAAAAATTAGAAATGTTTTCTGAAATGGTTTTACAATCCGGATATTGCTACCCTCTGCCGGAGGCCATCAAGTTATAGACATACAGTACATACTATCCAGTAATTTTTAAAAAAATCTTCAATTTTGCTTTTAACAGTCTGTACTGTTACCAAGTTGAACGAGGAAACTAAACTGTATAAATTTTTACTTTCTCTTGCCTATATGAATATATAGGAAGGAAAGTATTGTTTTCATGTCGATTTTCCATATCGAGTTTTCACCGGATCTATACGTTTGTAGACCCCTGAACCCAAAAAACATTTTTTTTTAGCGATTGGTCTGTGTGTGTGTGTTTGCGCGCGCGCGCGTGTGTATTTGAAACTTAAGTTACATACCACTACCGAACCCGACACAAAAATTTTCATCAAAATCGGTCAACCGGAAGTAGTAGTTTATTCGTGTAATTTTTCATTTTTTTGCGATTTTCTCAAAAACTGGTCGTACAATTTTTATAAAAATCGCCTAGTTTACTAAATTTTTTATGCTCTACAAGATAGGGTAGGCGCCATGTTTGCTGAAATTCTCGGTGAGGCCGTTTTCACGCAAAAAAATTGTTTTTTTTTTTAAGATTGCGGCTTTAATATGCATTTTAGCGCAAACATTTGTATAATAAAAGTTGTAGAGAATTTTAAATCCTACAACTTTTATTTCAAATATTTTTTTGTATTACGCTTAGTTTAGCGGTAATTAGCGATTTTCGGTTTTTTTCTTACGTAAACGTGTGAAAATCGATTTTTTTTTAAATTTTGGCGTTAGTATGCATTTTACGACAAAAGTGTAATCAAATTTATAGAAAATTAAAAGATCTACAACTTTTATTCATAGCATTTTTCTCTACAGAGCCTAGTTTAGCGTGAAAGAGTGATTTTCCGTATTTTTAAGCCAAACTGAGGTTGATTTTCATTTTGCGTCTTTCACTCATGATTGAAATTAGGTTATGTTTTTTGAGGTTAGTTTTTTGTTTATGTCTAATGTTTTATTACTAATGTTAGGTTATATTGGTCATTATTTGCATTGGCAAGAGAAAGTTGTATGAGTGTTTGACACCAGATTTTTTGTTGAACTGTCTGTCCGTATTTTGGTAGTAAATATGTACTTTTCTTTATTGATGGTGGTTCGGATGACTGACTTTCGGAAAATTGACGCTCCTGGGTAGTAAGAAAATTGTTTAAAAAATATATATAAATAAACCTGATGGAAGAATTTCGAGAAAGATGGTACGGTTTTCCGTCATTTATTTCGTATTGATAACCCCATAAATCTGTAGTATGATAGGACTAATAAATTTTGGATTAACTTTTAATATGAGCGCCGTAATTATGATATAAATTAATATAGAGCCATATTATTACAGAAACAAAAGCGCCTAATGGATTTAGACCCTAAGTAAGAGTGAGAACATTTATATATAATAAATTGGGAGATGAAATCGACGGAAGCTGGTTGAATTTTGTGATATGACTAGAGAGGAAAGGGTAGGCGGCGATACGTTGCGGAATGATGCAGAAGTGAGGGTTGTATTCGCCCTTCCCCACCCACTACTTAGTGTACCCACCCAGCGAGCTCCGCCGTCACCATATGTTACAGAGTACTAAACAAATAGTACACGCTGTTTTAGGGTAAATGCATTGCCAGTGAACGTGTTTAACATGCCAATGAGATAGATGAGTGGAGACGATGAGACGAAACTCGATTCGAGTCAAATCCAGTTCGCGATTGCTTGTTATACATAAGTAAAATACTCTTATCTGTTGTCCTTGGATGACGAACTTCCGTTCTTCATCCTCAAATTTATTCAAGTTCTTCAAATTTATAATACATTAATTTTTTTTTGATAATCAAATTCATCTATTACTTGAATTTTGTCAAGGTCGTCTGCCGAAAGGCTGGTTTGAACCTGTAGAGGTTTTATTTAGTAAAACGAGGAGTGAAGTGGTTTACCATTGCCTTCCTCACTGAGTAGAAAAATACGCTTATCAGCATGCCGAGCCCTCTGCAAATGACACCTTCACTTCATTCACCACAGGGTCTGGCTGTATAATGAAATTCATTACTTTCAGAGGAGATAACTCTGAGTAGTGTCTTTTACACCTCTACCTCTTCTGTTCTTAAATGATTCAGTCATTTAATTGATTGACCGTGTAATAAGAAACAGAACAATTTATTTTAGCCCTGCAACGAACAGATTGAGTGTAAATAATTTGACACTCCACCTGTCTGTTATGGTTGTTTAGATCATCATCCAAAAAGCTGATTTGGACCTTTAGAAGCCTTACTAAATAAAACGAGGAGTTAGGTGGTTTACCTTGCCTTCCTCACTGAGTAGAAAAGTACGCTTATCAGTATGCCGGGCCCTCTGAAAAGCACATATTTTCCACTCTGCAAATGACACCTTCACTTCATTCACCACAGGGAGGGTCTGGCTGTATAATGAAATTCATTACTTTCAGAGGAGATAACTTTGGTTAGTGTCTTTTACCTCTTCTCTTTCTAAATGATTCAGTCATTTAATTGACTGACCATGTGATAAGAAACAGAACTATTTATTTTAGCCCTGCAACGAACAGATTGAGTGTAAATAATTTGACACTCCACCTGTCTGTTATCGGTTATTACTTGAATGAGAAACTTATATCCATCATTCAAAGGTAAGCTATCTCCTAACCAAAGAAAAATATTGTTCTTAAACAATGACGGATTTAGCATCAAGTTTGGGAGTCACTAACAGATTGGAATACCCCCCTCGGAGAGCGGGGGTCCTCCCCCGGGAAAGAAATTTAAAAAATACACATCTTAAAAACACGTATTGCGCTTTCTCAACTAAAAATTTTCATACTCTTATAACAGACAAAATGAAACAATTTAGACATTTATTCGCCATTTAACTATGGGGAATAAATTACTATTACCAATTTGAAATTTAAACGAATTTTATATCATAATGCCTCATACAGCAAAGAAAATATGAAAATATTTAATTGGTATTATAAAAAACCAGAATAGAACATCCGCCGTATTCACCAGATCTTGCACCATGTAACTTCTACTTGTTCCCTAAGGTAAAATCTGCATTAAAAGGGACAAGATTTGAGGCTGAGGAAGCTGTAAAAGAGGAAGCGGCACGTGTCCTGAAGAAGCTGACAGAAGATGACCTCCAGCACTGTTTCCAACAATGGCAAATTCGCATGGAGCGTTGGAGGGACAGAGGAGTGTATATTGAAGGTGACAATAAGTGATTATGTACAGAATAAAATTTTTTTTTTTTTTCAACGTCAGTCTCGTTATTTAATACTCACACCTCGTATTTTGCTGTATCAGTACCGTGTAAGAAAAAAATATAATAATAAACACTGGATCAAATTTATTGAATTACGAAAGGAGGAGAATGAAGAAAAATATTACATAGTACACATTAGTTTATTTGTGTAAAATTAATTGTTGAGACAGTAGGCCATTAAGTACATATTTACACAAAAACAAATCAGTGTTTAGTTTTAGAAATACAAAGAGTTTGTGTTAAGCTGAAATATATATTTTACATTTATATAACAAAATACAAAAAAACTTTTATGATAGAAAAAACTATTAAAATAAATTTTTAAAAAACGTTGGAGGGGTTCATGACCCCCGTGAACCCCTTAAATCCGCCACTGTTCTTTAATGTCATATCTTATCGATATAGGAGCAAGAACTTGAGAAACTTTTAAAATAACTGTTCCCTGGTTAGTTTTTAATTTTCTTTTTGCGTTAGTTTTTCTGTTTCTATGCTCATTAATTGAATTAATTCCCATAGAGTAAAAATATCCACATTGTATTCGCTAAAATGTATTGTAGAGTAGTTTTAGTTATTAGATAAAAGTTTTTTTATTCGATCTTACAAATGTACATAATCTTAAGGTAATTTTTCAAGTTTTAATTGTTATTAAAATTATTATGATTATTATTTTTATTATTATTGATATTTATATAAATTTTTTGGTATTTATCATTTATATTCAATGCTTTGTAAAAATAGCCTTCAATGTTAAGGACTGGCTTGACCCTTGTCCGGTCCTTAAATAAAATGACTTGATACGCTGATAACAGCTCTCTGCAGCACTCATACTCAGACTAAAATATATAGTAACTATAATAGAAACTGAAATATCTTCTGCAATTTTAAGATTTACTTAAACTAATAAAAGAGTTGCATTTACTCATCCATAGAGTTTTTGTTTATGTCATCAGCCGATTTTGATTATTCGAAATCAGAGACAAAATGTCTTGTTGTTTGGGTCAACAGCCGAAAGGCTGGTTTGAACCTCTACAGGTTTACTAAGTTAAACAAGAAGTGACGTGGTTTACCTGTGCCTTCCTCACTGAGTGGAAAAGTATGCTTATCAGCATGGCGCGACCTCTGAAAAGCATCTACTTTCCACCCTGCAAATTAGGCTCTATAATGAAATTCATTACTCTCAGAGGAGATAACTCTGACTAATGTCTTTTACACCTGTATCTCTTCTGTTCATAAATGCTTCAGTCATATAATTCGCTGACCATGTGATAAAAAACAGAACTAATTTTTGTAGCCCTGGAACAAGTAGATCGAGTGCAAATAATTTAACACTCCACCTGCCTGTTATGGGCAAAACATTAAGTAATATAGGGGATATAATCTACCGTCAATACATATTTTGCTTTAAGTAATATGTCTCTTTGCCCATAACGGGCAGGTGGAGTGTTAAATTAATTGCACTCGATCTGCTGGTTCCAGGGCTACAAAAACGTTCTGTTTCTTATCTTAGAGTCTGCCTATACATGACTGAACTGTTTAAAAACAGAAGAGGTAGAGGAGTAAAAGACACTTCTCAGAGTTATCTCCACTGAGAGTAATGAATTTGACTATACAGTTAGGCCCTGTGGTGAATGAAGTGAAGGTGTCATTTGCAGGGTGGAAAGTAAGTGCTTTTTGGAGGGCCTGGTATGCTGACAAGCATACTCTTTCAACTCAGTGAGGAAGGCAGCTGTAAACCACCTCACTCCTCGTTTTACTTAGTAACCCTGTAGAGGTTCAAACCAGCCTTCCGGCTGTTCACCTAAACAACAGAAAATGTGTCTCTGATTTCGAATAGCCAAAATGTAATTTTTATCGAAAATAATCTAACACTATTTATGTTTTACATTTATAGGTAAATGATTATTAATATTATTCCTATCTAAATTAAGGATTGTTTAAATAGAAATTTCGTAACTTTAGGCTTGTGTAATACACATAAGTTATTATTTTTTTTTTATTATGATTAATTCTAACAGTGCTTTCATTACCACATCGTAAAAAAATAATCATGATACGAACAAAGAATAAATAGAACTAATGTTAATTTAATGTGTAATTACAGATTATTTCTAGATTTTATTTTCTTTGTAATGGTTTAAGTACTTGATGAATAAAAGAATAAACTTAAAGAAACTCTAAGTACTCAAAAACTAAAAAGGATTATTGATTATTAATTTTTTGAAAAAAAGCTTGATAGTCGGTAAGAACTTTCATTTACCTATAGAAATGTTTACTCTCTCTTCTCCAATATGAATACGAGTATATAGGGAAAGAAATATTGTTCATGACGATTTTTCGAAATCGAGTTTTTACCAGATATAGCTGCACGTTTTCAGACCCCTGAACCCAAAAAACATGTTTTTAGCGATTTATTTGTTTGTGTGTGGTGTGTGTGTGCGCGCGCGCGTCTGTGTGTGAACAAAATATCTCAAGAACGAACATCGTTACGAAGTTGAAACTTTAAACTTAAGTTATACTACTAGAGAACCTGACACGAACATTTTCATTAAAATCGGTCTACCGGAAGTAGTAGTTTGTTTGTGGTATTATTCACTCTTTTGCGATTTTCTCTAAAACGGCTCCTACGATTTTATTTTAAATCGTCTCATTTACTAAATGTTTAGTACTTTACAAGATAGGGTAAGCGCAATATTTGCCGAAATTCTTGGGGGATGTTCTCTCGTAGAAAAAAAGTTAAAGATTGCGGCCTTAATATGCATTTTTGAGCAAAAATGTATATAAAGAGAGTTGTAGAACATTTAAGAATTTACAACTTTTATTTTATACATTTTTTTACTACGCTTAGTTTAGCGGCAATTAGCAATTTTCTGTTTGTGTCATGAAAATCTATAAAAAAGTGGATTTTTTCAGATTACGGCCTCAGTATGCACTTAACGACAAAAGTGTATAAATAATCAAATTTATAAAATATTAAAAGACTTACAACTTGTATTTCCAACATTTATATATTAGGTATCTTATATATTATAATTAGGCTATAACAGATATAATTATATATAACAGCAAGCCTAGTTTAGAGGCAATTAGCTACTGATTTACCTTATTTTGAAGTTCTAACAGCTGTTGATTTTCATTTTGCTGCGTCATTCGCTCATGTTTAAAATTAAGTTGTGTTTTTCATTTTAAATTGTTTAGTTATGATGAAATATAGGTTACATTGTTCATTGTCTCCGTTGGCAAAAGAAAGTCGTGTGAGTGATTCACACCAGCTTTTTTTTAAATTAAATTGTGATTGATATCGGTGCCAAATAGCTATGTACTCGTATTAATTTGAAGTTATTACTTCAACAGAGAGTTTTTAATATTTCGGAAGAATTTCAAGGATTACATTTGAAACAATTATGAAATATTTTGTTATGACCCTGTCAAATGAGAGATAAATAAAAAATAAAAGCACACATTCCTGTTCGGATGAACATACTTGTAATTTCCTTTTCATTTGACGGTTTGACAAGTTGACAAAAAATGATCATATTGTTTCATACCTAAAGCAACTAGATCGTTTCTCTGCTATTTTCTTTAGTGTAATACTTTTAACTGGTGTGACAGTTTAATGGTTAATTTCATCCTATCTTGCCATTATTTTATTTGTTCCGACCCGTTTTATTACTTTTATTGTTCTGTTTGTCATCCCATTACTGAATCAACAATTCTTTCTTTTATTTCTCTTTATACATTTTAAAACATAATAGTAATGTAACATAAATACTTAAATTACATCGCAATTATATTTCACTTATTTTGTTTTAGAATTCAGTCAAGTATCTGAACAAGTTATTTACTTGTACCAGCTGTCCGTTTTTCTTTTATTGTTTGTATTTATTTATAACTCTGTTACATAAAATGGAAGTTCAAAAGATTGGTTTCTTTATTATTATTTTTTAAGCTTTTATTTATTATATTTATATAGCGTATATTACTTTATTATACTGGTATTTTTATTTTATTGTTCTTTATCTGTTAAGAGATATGCCTACTAATTTTTCTTAAATTAAGCTGTTACGGAATTTTATAATCAATTACTACCTTAACTTTTTAGGTTTTTTTTAGTAAACATTTTCTTTATTTGTCTACTAGTAATTTTACGGAATTACTGCTAGCCTCAGTAGCAGGAACATAGCCAGGATTTTGGTTTAGCGGTGGGAGGGGTGCTTGAATCTGGACTTTTTTGTTTTATGTCGGATTGTTATGCATATTAACGTTAGTGAAGGGTGGAAAACGAGCGATAAAAAATCGGACCTGAACGGGAATCGAACCAAATACCCCCGGCATAATTGGTCTGATATGAAATTTAAATTTTCCGTTGAGGGGCTACGTGCCTGCTTGGAGGGGTTAAAATTGGGTGTTCAAAAATAACTGTGTATCGGTATTAAATCACTGTGTATTAGTATTAGAATATAGGCTATCTGCTTAGTTTTAGTACTGTATTCGTTTTACAGTGGCGGATATTCAAGGGGATATCTAGGTAGTATGAGACAGACCATAAATATTTCATACCAAAAAAATTTAGCATTTAATAATAGGTAAATAACACAAATAAATTAATTATATATGACACTGCGTAATTTTGGGCCACTTTATAATGTTGGGCCATCTCTCAGTGGCCGTGATGTTTTTAAATACGAAAGGTAATGTAGCGCATGTCTGTAATCCCGTACAGAGCTAACACTGCACTCAGCCATTAAGTTAGAATACCGTACGCTTTAGACATGACCATTTCTGAAATTGTAAATCCTAGACCAACCAGGAAGCCAGCTTGCTGCGTATTGCGTGTCATTTGTGGGTGTATTTTAACACCCTGTCAAATGTGTCAAGTGTGTTGCTGTTCGATATTTTTTCCAATAGGTCTACTATCTAAAATTTTCTTTGTGGAAAGTACTCGGTTTTGCGCATGCGTGAGTTTTTTTATATGCCTAAGTACTGTAATCCCCATAGTATAGCCCCTAGTGAAGGCTTTTTTTATAACTTGTCTGTAATATTTAATATTTGATGTTTAATCGTAATGTTTGTAGCGAATAGAGTCATTTTGGGTCCAAGAAAATGGTGACGAGCACTTTCTGGTTCAATGTTGTGGCGACATTAAATAGTCTTAACTAGGTTTTATTATTTATAAGTTTATCTTTTGACCCATTCTGATCCCTTGATTGTTAGGACCACTTTTCAGTTTAAAGTCTGATGACGGATGCGTCAAGAAGCTTTACCGGCTCACCCTTGGTCTCGAAACTTTTCATAAATACAAAAATCCCTTTCATGAGACGACGCGTCTCATGGCTGGTGGTAATTTTTAAAATAGCTTACTTTTGACTTATGGCAAAAACCACTAGTGATTTCTGTATCTACTCTTAAAGAAGAAAGGAATGACACCAATTTTGTTTCCAAATTCCGACTTCGATGTCTTGATTTCGCCAATTCCGGTTGAAACCGGGACTTCAAATCCAATGATTTCTGTATCTACTCTTTAAGAGGAATCGAGTGACACTATTTATGTTTCCAAATTCCGACTTTGATTTCCTGATTTCTGGTTTTATGTCACTTCCGGTCAAAACCGGAACTTCTAATCCAATCCAATCTCATTTTCTTTTTGTGTAGATTACGAATCCGAAAACAGTTTGTTGCTATCTCTTATAGTTTCTGATTTTGATTTCTTAACCTCTGGTTTTGGGTCATTTCCGATTGAAACCGGATCTTATAACCCAGTTTAGGCTTTCTAACTTTTTGTATAGATTACGAATCCGAAAACCGTTTGTTGCTATCTCTGGTAGTTTCTGATTTAGATTTCTTGACTTCCGGTTTTGATCACTTCCGGTTGAAACCGGAACATAAAACCCAATTTAGGCTCACTAACTTTTTATGTAGATTACGAATCTGAAAACCGTTTGTAGCTATTTGTTATAGTTTCTGATTTTGATTTCTTAACTTCTGGTTTTGGGTCACTTCCGGTTGAAACAGGATATTTTAACCCAATTAAGGCTCTCTAACTTTTTGTGTAGATTACGAATTAGAAAACCGTTTGTGGCTATCTCTGGTAGTTTCTGATTTTGATTTCTTGACTTCCGGTTTTGGTTCACTTCCGGTTGAAACTGGAACTTAAAACCTAATTTAGGCTCACTATCTTTTTGCGTTGATTACAAATCCGAAAACCGTTTGTTGCTATCTCTTGTAGTTTCTAACATCTTGGTGTGATGGACAGACGGACAAAGGAAAATGTTAGATGACAAGTTTACAAATTACCACCTATTATTTGGTATGTGTCATTTGCTAGGTACGAGTTTCCATAAGAGTTCTTTGAAACGGCCTCCGGGTCAATGCTTACGGGCGACGAATCGGTGGGATTGCGGAGGGAGAAATGCGAGTGAACCAAGTACTTCACCTACGGTATATTGGCATAGAGTTACGCCTTAAATTGGAGTTGGTTGTAGAGAATTAAATAGACATTAATGTTTTTATATTGAATTCATAATGGCCATTGTTGTATAGAACCGATGTAATATTTGAATTGGTTATTATAATGTTAAAAAAACCCCGTAACGATCAAATGACCCAGTGCTGTCCAGTCGTGTTTTGCCACGGTGTTGAAACAGGGAGTGTGGTAGGTTCTCCCCACAAAATATCCAAAGGCCCAAGTTACAAACATTCACTACACACTCGACAAGGCACTGCTCCTGTTTTCAACACGTGTTAGTTTACATTACTTAATCTCTTTTTAAAATTGTATTTAATTCACAATTTACTCCCTAATTTTAAACGTAAAAAATCTACACTAAAAAATTAAAAACATAATTTAATCGTCTCTTAAAATTAAATTATTTGAAAAAATATTAGCAACTGTTACCCTGATATCGTATGTTGGTAGTCTTAATGTTCGTGTAAAACGACATTTTAGTAAAATAAATATTAATTACATTTAGCGTTCTTCTAAAAGAATATAAAAAAGACTTTTTTAAAAGTCATTAGGTTCAATAATCAGAAACAAACCTTGGAATATGAATATTTTTGAATGTATTACTTTTTACTTTCTCTTGCCTATATGAATATACAGGGTGATTCATGAAGTTCTCCCCCCACTTCTACAGCACATTGTACTAGTAAAAATAATGAAAAAATGTTATATAAACATAGGTCCGAAAACGCTTCGTTAGCGAGTTACAGCTAGCGAAAGTTTCGCCTGGATTTCAGTTCACCAGGTGAAATGAGGTCTTCCTGGAATTGTGGTAAGGTAGATTAAGGGGCGAATTCAATCATTTCTTATGGTTTTTGATCTGATAAATTGAATAAAACAGGTCCCAGAACTGTAAGTTAAATAGTTTTTGAGAAAACCAGTGTCAAATGCAAAAAATGGAGTGAAAATCACATTTTTTCATCTTTGGGCAAGAATAACTTTGTTATTTCACCAAGAAACAGTTAAAAATTTTCAATAAAAAATGTAGAAAATTTTATTCTGAACAAACCGGTGTAAATAAAGTACACAGAAAGCGAATAGTTTTTGAGAAAACCAGTGTCAAATGCAAAAAAATGGAGTGAAAAAAACACATTTTTTCATTTTAGTTTTTCCGGTTAATTTTACTTTGTACTCTTATGAATAAAAACTCATTTAATCAAACATCTATTCGGTTTCTGTGTACTTAATTTACACCGGTTTGTTCAGAATAAAATTTTCTACATGTTTTATTGAAAAATTTTAACTGTTTCTTGGTGAAATAACACAGTTATCCTTGCCCAAAGATGAAAAAATAAGTTTTTCACTCCATTTTTTGCATTTGACACTGGTTTTCTTAAAAACTATTTAACTTACAGATCTGGGACCTGTTTTATTCAATTTATCAGATCAAAAACCATAAGAAATGATTGAATTTGCCCCTTAATCTACCTTACCACAATTCCAGGAAGACCTCATTTCACCTGGTGAACTGAAATCCAGGCGAAACTTTCGCTAGCTGTAACTCGCTAACGAAGCGTTTTCGGACCTATGTTTATATAACATTTTTTCATTATTTTTACTAGTACAATGTGCTGTAGAAGTGGGGGGAGAACTTCATGAATCACCCTGTATAGGAAGGAAAGTATTGTTTTCATGTCGATTTTAAGAAATCGAGTTTTCACCGGATCTATACGTTTTCAGACCCCCTGAACCCAAAAAACATGTTTTTAGCGATTGGTCTGTGTGTGTGTGTGTGTGTGTGTGCGCGTGCGCGCGCGCGCGCGTGCGTGAACAGAATATCTCAAGAACGGAACATCGTACGAACTTGAAACTTGAAACTTAAGTTACATACCACTACCGGACCCGACACGAACATTTTCTTCAAAATCGGTCAACCGGAAGTAGTAGTTTGTTCGTGTAATTTTTCACTTTTTTTGTGATTTTCTCAAAAACTGGTCCTACGATTTTTTTAAAAATCGTCTGGTTTACTAAATTTTTTATTCTCTACAAGATAGGGTAGGCGTCATGGTGCTGAAATTCTTGGTGAGGGTGTTTTCTCGTAAAAACGTTGTTTTTTTAATATTACGGCTTTAATATGCATTTTAGCGCAAAAATTTATATAATAAAGATTATAGAGAATTTAAAATCCTACAACTTTTATTTCAAACATTTTTTTGTATAACGCTTAGTTTAGCGGTAATTTGCGATTTTCTGTTTTTTTCTCACGAAAATGTGTGAAAAATCGATTTTTTTAAGATTTCGGCCTTAGTATGCATTTTACGACAAAAGTGTATATAATTAAATTTATAGAAAATTAAAAGATCTACAACTTTTATTTAAAGCATTTTTCTCTACAGAGCCTAGTTTAGAGAGAAAGAGTGATTTTCCGTATTTCTAAGCCAAACTGAGGTCGATTTTCATTTTGGGTCTTTCACTCATGATTAAAATTAGGTTATGTTTATTGACGTTAGTTTTTTGTTTATTTCTAATGTTTTATTGCTAATGTTAGGATTATTTTTTATTATTTGCATAGGCAAGATAAAGTTTTGTGAGTGTTTCACACCAGATTTTTTACTTTCTCTTGCCCTATATAAATAATAATAATAATAATTTATTGGCTGGAAGTAGAATTCCGGATGCGGAGACATTTATATATCCAAAACTAAAAACTTAATTTCTTTCTCCGTATTGCGCCTCCACGTTGGTCCAGCTGGATAGTTGTAGGAAAATTGGATATTTCCTACAATGAACTAAATCGGAATTTTCCCTGAACATCTTGGGAATTGCACTACATTTCAAAGCTTCTCAACTTTGATCTCATTCTCTGGCTAAAACCAGATTGAAAACCAAATCACAAGTATAACTATGGATCGTACAATTACTAACAAAATTACCCCAGTTGGTAAAATCCACTCATTTCACCATAATATAACATCTAAAGAAATAATAATAATAATAATAATAATAATAATAATAATATTTATTTATTCCACTTTATACAAATACAAAATTATATCTTATCTACTAGGATAATGACAACTGGTCGATCGGATTCTGGGGGACCGGAATTGCACGAAATCATGAGTGAAACAGTCTATACTGGTGAGCCTCCCAGAACAAAACGCAAAATTAAGGAACCTAAAAATTACATAGGAACAATTAATATACAAACACTTGTCCAAACTGGAAAGCTCCATGCACTAACAGAAGAAATGAAAAAACAGAAAGTACAAATTCTTGCAATCCAAGAGACGAGATTTCCTGATAATCAAACGATAGACTATAATGGCTTCAGAGTATTTAAAAGTGGAACGAATAGGAATGTTGGGAGAGGAGCAAATATGCTTGGAATGGCCTTCCTGGTGGATAAGACAATACTGAAATCTGTTAAGTCTGTCAAACCAGTGAACAATCGGCTTATGACCCTTCGAATCAAGAGTAAAAATAAAAACTATACCCTTGTAAACAATCATGCTCCCTGTAACATTGACAACCGAAAAGATCGGGAGAATGTTGAAAAGCACTGGGAAATACTGGAATTGGAAATGGCCAGGATTCCAAAAGATGACATAAAAATTCTGCTCGGAGATTTCAATGCCCAAATTGGCAGGGAAAGGAAATATCAGAGAACCGTTGGACTTTTCCCCGCTCACAGAATGACCAACCGTAATGGGATGAGATTGATACAACTCTGTCAACAATTCAACCTCAAACTTAGTTCCACATCTTTCAATAAAAAGCCCAAGAAACAGAAGACCTGGAGGTCACCCATTTTGCAACTGGGAGAATATCAGATCGACCATGTCGCGATTTCATATGATAACCAGAGAGAGATTCGTGATATCCAGGTACGAAGAGGCGCCAAAATTGAATCGGACCACTATTTAACCAGAGTGCGTGTTAATTTCACTGCCAGGAAAAAACTAATCACAATACCAGCTGCGATCCCCAAATTCAATCTTCCTAAACTTAAAGAATCAGATATTATTTCAAAATGGGAAGAAACTCCTGCAGAAAATTGGATTGACTTTAAAAACAAAATAATTAAATCGGCAGTGGAGGAAATACCCCTTAAAATGAAGCGCAAGCATCCTTGGTGGAATTCTGTGTGTGATGAAGCAGTCAAGTCTCGTCATAAAGCCTTTTTGAATTTTAATTCCAATAAATCTGAAGACAAGTACCAAGCTTTCCTCCAAGCTCGTAAATTAACAAGTAAGATTATAAGGCAAGAGAAAAGAAAATTTGTTAATCAACAACTGGACTCAATTGAGTCTGATTTCCGAAACTATAACACTCATGGCTTTTATAAGACGTTTGCTGGACAAATTAAGGGTTATGCACCTCAGAATATTTGTTTTCGAAAAATGGATGGAAATTTGGCTTTAAACGATGAGGAGAATTGTGAAGAACTGGCCAAGTATTTTGAGAGATTATTGAACTGTCCTGAACCAACGGAAACTTTTCCTGTTTCGGGGGAAAGAACAACCCAGAATTCAAATTCTCTTCCCCCTTCCAAGGAAGAAATTGATAGGCATATTAATAAACTAAAAAATAATAAAGCATCTGGGGAAGACGGGATTGTTGCAGAGTTTCTTAAGAATTTGGGACCAAAGTCAAAACTGGAACTGACAAAAATAATTCAGAGAATCTGGGAGTCTGGAGCAATCCCTGATGACTGGAAAACTGCTCTCATTCACCCGCTCCATAAAAAGGGAGATCCAACTGATGTGAATAACTACAGGGAATTTCCCTTCTTCCTGTGGCCTATAAAATTCTTTCTGCCTGCCTAATTGAAGGAGTACAAAAACAATTAGAACCTCAAATTTCTGACTTACAAGCCGGTTTCAGACCTAATCGGTCGTGCTCGGAACAAATATTCAATCTAAAGTTAATTACTGCAGTAAGAAAATCAAGAAGCAAACCGACTATCTATACTTTTGTAGACTTCCAAAAGGCCTACGACTCTGTTCACAGACCAACCCTTTTCAAAATCCTTGAAGGAAAAGGCCTAGATGCTAAAACCCTTGAAATAATTAAACTAACGCTTACTGGCACGAAGTCTAAAGTTAAATTTATGGGACGATTATCACAGCCTTTTGACATTAAAACCGGAGTAAGACAAGGAGATGGACTGTCTCCGCTACTTTTTAACTTAGCCCTTGACAAAGTGATGAAAGCATGGGAACAAACATTGAAAGAGGAAAATCATTGGAGTCCAATGTATCTCGGTAGAAAGAATAAAATCTTACAGATCCCTTATTTGGCCTTTGCGGACGACTTGGCAATTTTTTCTGAGTCAAAAGAACAGGCCATCAAACAAATTGAAACTCTGAAGGAGTGTGCCGAGAGAATTGGACTACAAATCTCCTTCACAAAAACTGTCTTCACTTGCCATAATACGGAAGTCAAAGAGCTTGACACCAAATATGGAAAAATAAATAAAGTATCTAACTTTAAATATCTGGGGGAAAATGTATCTGAGAAGGAAGCCTACAGCGATAGAATTCGGAAAGCCCGGAAAGGTCTTGGACTTGTACATAATATCTATAATAAAAAATGTTTATCCATAAACTCTAAATTGAAACATTATTCTACAGTTATTAAGCCCTCAATGACATATGCCAGTGAAACATTGAGTCTTAATCGTAAAATGGACTTGGACATTCTTTTGAAGGAGGAGAGAAAAATCATCCGGAAAATACTTGGACCGAGGGAAGCAGAGAATGGTTTCAGGCTACAGAAGAATTGTGAAGTCGAAAAGCACTCTAATATAGTAGCAGACATGAGGAAAAGAAGACTTAAGTTTATCGGACATATTAAAAGACTCCCCGAGAATAGGATAACACGGGAAATAGTGGAATATGTTAGCTCTCTTAAAAATGGAGTAGACTGGATAAAAAAGGTTAAAGAGGATCTCAATCTTGCGGGAATTCCTGAAGAAATAACTACTGACAGGAAGAAATACCGGAAATGCGTTGAGGACTGGGAGGTCAAGCCGGTGGAAAAACATCGAAAAGTCGGAAATAGATGGACTGAGGATAGGAAAAATGCATTCTGGGAGAGAATGAAAGCATACTGGGTGGAGAAAAAACGGAAGGTACCCAGTAGAGTAATCCATAATTAAATACTTAGCGACTTCCACTTTGGGAGCTTGACGCAAATAATAATAATAATAATTTATTTATTCCCATGATAGTACACATTACATAAAAAATAAATTACGATAATACAAAATTTCTTACAGTAAACTACTATCCTATTACGCTAGAGGTGGTGGACATTATCAAATCTGACTATGGACAAAACCATGTACTATTTTTTTTGTTTTGTTTTGAACAGTAACTGTTCTGCAGTTACTGCTAATGCAGACGGTGAAGGATGAAATTATTTTTTTATAACGTATGAAAATATGCCGTGCCTGAATGGGATTCGAACCCAAGACCGCATGATGAGAGGCGAGCACGTTACCAACTACGAAAACCATGTACTAGGATGGGTTGGAAACTTTTAAATAAATATCAAAAAACTAAAGTATTAACTATTAGCAATTTACTTACTGCACTAACTTAACTAACTAACTACTTTGCTATTTACTAAGATTACGGTTGTATCAATTACGATACATTACATTTTAATAATTACTAAACTTACACAGTTTCTAATAAAAATAAAGATAATTTAATACAACCTGAAATTTATTATTAGCCTACATTTAAAAATAAAAAAAACAATAAAAAAGTAAATAAATATACTATTTTATTTTCCTCCTGTCTTTTTAGTTACATCTACATTTGAATATTGCTAACCATTTTTACTATTTTCTGTCTACCTGTTTTGGCTATCCATTTTTTTAGTTCTTCATAAAATTTTAAACCCGTTAGATTTTTTAAATCTAATGAGAGCAGGTTATATATTTTGGGTAATATAAAGGGAAGGAAAGTATTGTTTTCATAGCGAATTTTAAAAATCCAGTTTACACCGGAAATACACGTTTTCAGGCCTCCTGAACCCAAAAAAACGGTGATTTATTTGTGTGTGTACGCGCGTGCGTGTGTAAACAAAACATCTGAAGAACGAAATACTTTAGGTACGAACATTTCATCAAAATCGGTCAACCATAAGTAGTGCGATTCATGCGATTTTCACTTTATGAAATTTTCTCAAAAAAGGTTTATACGATTTTTAAAAAATCGTCTCATTAATTACACTTATTATTCTCTGCAAGATAGGGTAAGCGCCATATCTGGTGAAATCTTGGTTGGCTGTGGTATGGTTAATTGTTTTTAAAAATTATGGCCTTTATATGAGTTTTATTGCAAAAAAGTAAAGTTGTAGAAAATTAAAAAATCGACAACTTTCATTATAAGCAATGTTTTTACAGACCTAGTTTAGCGTCAGTTAGTGATTTTCTGTATTTTGCTCATAAAAATCGGTAAAACTTTTGGAATTTTTCAGATTGCTGCCTTAGTATGATGCATTTTACAACAGAACTGTATAAAATTAAAGTTATAGGTAATTGAAAAAAATACTTTATTTCAAGTATTTTTTTTTTTAGAGAGCCAAGTTTAGTGTCAATTAGTAATTTTTCGTATTTTTAAGTTAATTCTTTTACAGAGCTTGATTTTCAATTTCCGTCATTCAATTATGATTAAAATTAGGAAATGTTTTTCATATTAAATTTTTTACTAATGATGAAACATAAATGATATTATTTATTATCTATATTGCCAAGAGAAAGTCTTATGAGTGTTTCACATAAAAGTTTTTTAATATTATTGTTTGATTTATAACTTTTTACTTTCTCTTGCCTATATGAATATATAGGAAGGAAAGTATTGTTTTCATGTCGATTTTTCGAAATCGAGTTTTCACCGGATCTATACGTTTTCAGACCCCCTGAACCCAAAAAACATGTTTTTAGCGATTGGTCTGTGTGTGTGTGTGTGTGTGTGTCTGTGTGTGAACTTTTATTCGTATAATTTTTCAGTTTTTTGCGATTTTCTCAAAAACTGGTCCTACGATTTTTTTTTAAATCGCCTATTTTACTCAATTTTTTATTCTCTACAAGATAGGGTAGGCGCCATGTTTGCTGAAATTCTCGGTGAGGCTGTTTTCACGTAAAAACGTTGTTTTTTTAAGATTACGGCTTTAATATAAATTTTAGCGCAAAAACTTATATAATAAAAGTTGTAGAGAATTTAAAAACCTACAACTTCTGTTTCAAACATTTTTTTGTATAGGGCCTAACGCTTAGTTTAGCGGTAATTTGCGATTTTCTGTTTTTTTCTCACGAAAACGTGAGAAAAATCGATTTTTTTAACATTTCGGTCTTAGTATGCATTTTACGACAAAAGTGTATATAATTAAATTTATAGAAAATTAAAAGATCTACAACTTTTGTTTTGAGCATTTTTCTCTACAGAGCCTAGTTTAGCGTGAAAGCGTGATTTTCCGTATTTTTAAGCCAAACTGAGTTTGATTGTCATTTTCCGTCTTCCACTCATGATTAAAATAAGGTTATGTTTTTGAGGTTAGTTTTTGTTTATTTCTAATATTTTATTAATAATGTTAGGTTTATTATTAATTATTTGCATTGGCAAGAGAAAGTTGTGTGAGTGTTTCACACCAGATTTTTTTATTTCCTTATAGAAAAAATTATAACTTGACATGAAACTTAATCAATGTTATCAGTATCTATAATAATATTATAAAGAAGTAACGTTTGTTTGTTTGTACGAGGTATTCTCAGAAATTATGAACTATTTTAAAAATTTGGTGTGAAATACTCACACGCTTTCTCTTGTCAATGTAAATAATGAAAAACATAACCTAATTTTAATCATGAAAGGATGACGCTAAATGAAAATAAAATTCTAATTGATGATTTGATGAAAAATTATGGAAAAATCACTAATCACTGGAGGAAATAGCGCTTGAAATAAAGATTGTAAATGTATTTTTTTTCTATAACATATATTATGTACTTTTTTGAAAATTTAAAACTAATGGGTTAAGTAATTTTTGGCACAGAATGAGAAACACACGGATAACTGACGTTTTTATTTAAAAACAAATCACAATTTTGGATTCAGTGGGCTACGAAATTTTAAGATCTTATCAACTTAAAGTTTAAGTTGATATCCGAGTATTAAAATCTTTCCTCCCACTCCTTACCTACGTAGGCTGTTGTAGAAAGAGCGGTAAAAGTAAAATTAGTATAATTTTATTAGTAAAGTGTCAGTTTTATAATTTTAAGTAGGTTGCAATCGTCTTAAATATTTACGGGTTTCTATACCGTATACTTGAGTACCTACTACGTTTGACAAGAATTACGAATTCATGTTTCTTTTCTAGTTTATACATGGCTGAAATAAGGAAAACATTTGTCCTGTTTTATTGGTGGGGTTAAACGATGGTCAGTTTGTAGAACCGAGAAATGGGCGCCACAATTTCAAACGCATCGTAAACATATCTACTCATGTATGAAATAGCTTTTTTTCATACACGGCGCTCTTATTTCCTCTTTCGGACCATATCTTCCACATTGTGTACATCTTTCCTTTCTAAAGAATGTTTTTTTGGGGGCAATCCAAAACCATTTACTTTTAGTATTCAGAATACTTTGGTGACAAATACAGGACACATTTTGTACATTTGCACGTTCGTTTTTATTTTATTTAATCTTTTAAAATCGAATGGTTCTTGATACCTTTCCTTGGTTATTTTGTTGAATTTAATAATTCTTTTTTTGACTATTTCTGTATGTAACCATATCTTTTACTTTCTCTTGCCTATATGAATATATAGGATGGAAAGTATGGATTTCATGTCGATTTTTCGAAATCGAGTTTTCACCAGATCTACACGTTTTCAGACCCCCTGAACCCGAAAAACATGTTTTTAGCGATTGGTCTGTGTGCGTGCGCGCGCGCGCGCGTGTGTGTCTGTGGGAACAGGATATCTCAAGAACGGAACATCGTACGAACTTGAAACTTAAGTTAGACACCACTACCGGACCCGACACGAACATTTTCATCAAAATCGGTCAACCGGAAGTAGTAGTTTATTCGTGTAATTTTTCACTTTTTTGCAGTTTTCTCAAAAACTGCTCCTACGATTTTTTTTAAAAATCGCCTGGTTTACTAAACATTTTATGCTCTACAAGATAGGTTGGCGCCATCTCTACTGAAATTCTTGATGAGGCCGTTTTTTCGTTAAAAATTTTTTTTTAAAGATTGCGACTTTAATATGCATTTTAGCGCATAAATTTATATAATAAAAGTTGTAGAAAATTTAAAATCCTACAACTTTTATTTCAAACATTTTTTTTGTATAATGCTTAGTTTAGCGGTAATTAGCAATTTTCTGTTTTTTCTCATGAAACGTGTGAAAAATCATCTTTTTTACGAATTCACCCTTAGTATGCATTTTATGACAAAAATGTTTAGAATAAAATGTATAGTTTAAAATAATTTATAGGGCGTAATACGCGTCCAAAGACACTAATATAGCCTAACGATTAACGGACAGAGAAAGCATGACTAATGTGGAACACCGATCTCGTGGCAGCCAGAAAACTCTGGCAGGCAGTAAAGTCAACCCACCTTCTGCAGGTGAAAATTTCCTGGAATGTTTTTACATATTTACCATAATTGTGATGACTATTAAAACAAATTTTTTAGTCAAAATTCGATTTTTAATTTAATTTGTAAATGTGCAGATATATCCGCTAAACAATCATAACCATTCAAAACCGTATGCGGATATATCCACAAAACGACCTGTACGAAAGATTTTTTAGGAAATATATTCGTCAGTAGTTCACAAAGGGTTGAAAATGTTTTATAGGTCAAAATCGGTACGGATTATTCAAAATTTCGGATGAGAGGGGTTTTTGTGTAGTTTTATTCCTAGTTTATTTCAGTTTATTTTAGTTTTATTCCTAGTTTATAGTTTAGGTAGTTTTATTTCCTGGAATTTTACTTTATTGGATCTGTTCCCTTTTAAAAATTAATATCCATTTTCAAAATTTATTAATATTTTAAACAATAGAGTTTAAATTTAATTAACTATTAATGTATTCGTTAAGTCATAATCGGATTGATGCATTACCGAAATGACAAACTGCGATAGGAGATTATATCAGCTTTACTGTACGCAGTAAAATGATCAAAACTACTTACCGTTTAGCCGAAGGGTTATAATAGTAATACACATGATTACTAATAGAACTCGCTAATATTATGGTATGATTCGATTGTTGTTTAGGTTATCAGCCACAAGGCTGGTTTGAACCTCTAGCTAGAGGCTTTACTGAGTAAAACGATTTTTTTTTTGTTTTAACCTCTGATTGTTCTGCAATTACTGCTAATGCAGACGGTGAAGGTTTCTAGACCGCTGTTCTAGAGGTTCAAACCAGCCTTTCGGGTGATGACCTAAACAACAATATTTTACAAGAAATTGTCATTAAGGAGTTCTTTAAAATTATTATTTAATTTTTTTCTATAAAGTTGTAAATCAGTAAAAACTATAAACCAGTTGATTTGATGTTAGTGGGTTAAGTAAAGAGGATTATTTAAAAGTGAATTTTTATTTAAGTGATATTAGAAGTTTAAAAATTGACAATAATATAATTTGTTAATTAGAAAATAAAAGAAATTATTTTTTAATTATCGGTTTGAGAGTTATTTTAATAAATGAATTAAAATACGGACTTTGACAAGTGGTAAAAAATATTTTGTTATTTATTTTTGATGAAGTAAATCGGTACCAATTTTATTAGTCGGTTTGTTAAAAATGTATTGCAGGGACACAGATTGTCAAGTATAGGCATGTCGATTAGTCAGTTGAAAGGTCAGTCGATACTTGTGGGTGGAATCGGGAGGGAATAACATATATATGTAGATAATGAGGTGATTAACAAGTGGGAATGGTGGACATACGTCTCGATACAACCGCTAATGGATAAAGAATAAAGATTGATGAAATGAGTAACACGAGCTCCGTGCCATAATGCCACTCCAATGTTACTAACATCAATGCTGGTAACAGTATGTTGTTCCTAGTTCAGTTCTACGGTGACCCGCAACACTTCTTAACATTTTGGAATCAAATCGATTAGTGTTATGTTGTTGCACTTGCTACACCAGGTAATTCAATTGTTTATATTGATTACTTGTACTGTTAAATCTACCTAATTCTAACGTAGAATCCTTAAAATTGACTATTTTCTGGCCTGAATTTTTACTTTCTCTTGCCTATATGAATATATAGGAAGGAAAGTAACTTATTGTTTTCATGTCGATTTTAAGAAATCGAGTTTTCACCGGATCCTATACGTTTTCAGACCCCCTGAACCCAAAAAACATTATTTTAGCAATTGGTCTCTCTCTCTCTCTGTGTGTGTGTGTGTGTGTGTACAAAATTTCTCAAGAACGGAACTTCGTACGAACTTGAGACTTGAAACTTAAGTTACATACCCTTACCGGACCCGACACGAACATTTTCATCAAAATCGGTCAACCGGTAGTAGTAGTTTATTCGTATAATTTTTCACTTTTTTGCGATTTTCTCAAAAACTGGTCCTACTTTTTTTAAAAATCGCCTCATTTACTCAATTTTTTATTCTCTACAAGATAGGGTAGGCGCCATGTTTGCTGAAATTCTTGGTGAGGGTGTTTTTACGTAAAAGAAGTGTTTTTTAAGATTACGGCTTTAATATGTATTATAGCACAAAAATTTATATAATAAAAAATGTAGAGAATTTAAAATTCTACAACTTTTTTTCAAACATTTTTTTGTATAACGTTTAGTTTAGCGGTAATTAGCGATTTTCGGTTTTTTCTCACGAAAACGTGTGAAAAATCGATTTTTTTAAGATTTCGGCCTTAGTATTCATTTTATGACAAAAGTGTTTACAATCAAATTTATAGAAAATTAAAAGATCTACAATTTTTATTTAGAGCATTTTTCTCTACAGAGAGTAGTTTAGTGTGAAAGAGTGATTTTCCGTATTTTTAAGCCAAACTGAGGTTGGTTTTCATTTTGCGTCTTTCATATATGATTAAAATTAGGTTATATTTATTGAGGTTAGTTTTTTGTTTATTTCTGATGTTTCATTACTAATGTTAGGTTTATTGTTAATTATTTGCACTGTCAAGAGAAAGTTGTGTGAGTGTTTCACACCAGATTTTTGGTAATAAGAATATTTTCTTCATCATACAGGGTGAGGCATATGTAGGCCTATGGAACCCTTCAATAAGTTGGAAACTGTTGTAGATTTAATACTGTAACTTTCAGGATAAGTTATTGGTCAAATACTTTACCTTTTGACGTACAACTGAATTTCAACCCCTTCTAAGGGGGTAGCCCCTTCTAGGGGTTGTAACTCAAATATTTTAAATGTAAACACCCATTGTGTGGTACATCATTTTAAAGGCCTTTTAAATACAAGAAAAACGGCATAAATAAAAATTCTCTATGATACTTGTATCCGAAATGGCGGCTGATTGAAGGTTTAGTTTTAAAAGAAATGGTTGACACAATAATGAAACTTAGAACAAAATAAAATGATGTACCACACAATGGGTGTTTACATTTAAAATATTTGAGTTACAACCCCTAGGCCACCCCCTTAAAAGGGGTTGAAGTTCAGTTGTATGTCAAAAGATAAAGTATTTGACCAATAATTTATCCTGAAAGTTACAGTATTATATCTACAACAGTTTCCAACTTATTGAAGGGTCCCATACATATGCCTCACCCTGTATATAGAAACAAATAATTGTATCGTAACTTCTATTCCACGTTCTTAATAAATTAAAACATTTCTCAATTAATAACGACCATTTATTTACGAATTAATTACTTACATTAAGTGTGTTGTTAAAGTCATCAGTCTAAAGGCTGGTTTGAATCTGTAGAGGTTTTATTAAGTAAAACGAGGAGTGAGGTAGTTTACCCGTCCTTCCTCACTGAATGGAAAAGTACGCTTATCAGAATGCCAGGCCCTCTGAAAAGCACATATTTTTCACTCTGCAAATGACACCTTCACTTCATTCACCACAGGGTCTGGCTGTATAATCAAATTCATTACTTTCAGAGGAGATAACTCTGATTAGTGTCTTTTACCTCTTCTGTTCTTAAATGATTCAGTCATTTAATTGGTTTATTATATGATAAGAAACAGAACTATTTATTTTTGCCCTGCAACGAACAGATTGAGTGTAAATAATTTGACACTCCACCTGTCTGTTATGGGGACTTACATTAAGTATACAATTATAATTTTAAAAAATTACAGTAAACTACTTAACTAAATTTAATATAAAATTTAAAACTTAACTTATTTAAGAAAAAATATTGCCGTTTACTATTAGACAATTAACCCTTACTTACAATTTCTCGGTCAGGTCTGGCAGTTTTTCATCACTCATTTTCATTATCATCATTATCCACCGTCTGCATTAGCAGAAATTGCAGAACAGTCAGACGTAAAAAAAAAATTCACCGACGTGAATTATGCGACACATTAATATCGATCTTATGAATGGAAATACATTTAGTTTAAGATCGCAGAGGATAGTATTAATTTTTTTATTATTGCCTTGTAGCAAAATGTTCATTTAAAGAACACAGTTGCCTGTTTCCAGCTGTGAATCGTAGACTTTCAGTTTTGACGTACCAGTAATCTACCGTGGATCTCAGATGTCCAGATTTTTACATAATATGTCATTTAAATTACGAAATCTTCATAGTTAGTTTGTGAAAATGAAGTATTTTCTATCTAATACAGTTAAAAAAAATAGAAACAACTTTTTTTGAAGCCTACTATTTTATATTAAGTTTTTTTTTATTATTCCTATTATTTAATTTAGTGTCAATTTGTGTTCAAACATATTCAAATTTATGTTAAATAATGTGTATGAAATTATATTGAAATTCTGTTTTGTAATATTATTTTTTATCAAATTTTTCGTAGTTAAAGTGCTTATTTTTAATGAAGAATTAATAAGTCGGATTGTGAATGTGAACACTGCAAACTATTAAGAATTGATTTGTAGTCAAATAGCCTTAGTCTAATGTTTGGCTGTTCTGGTCAAGGTTTTCGCAAAGTTTTCCTCGGCCACTCCAAGCAAATGACTGATCGGTCTCCTTTTTGTGTTCTGTGAAGTAGTGTAACCTTTCAATTCCCTATCCAAAACATTTTGACGTGTCATAGATAATGAATTTATTGTTTTACTTGGCAAAAACTACTGAAGGTGTGGTTCTTATTTGCTTTTTCAGGTCAAAAACAAGAAGAAACCACTATTTTTGACTCTTAAATAACCCCTAAAAAATTTCATTGCGAATTTATTTCATGAGACGAGCCGAAATCCGAGCGAAATATTTCGCTAGCCGTAACACGCTAACGAAGGAAAGTATTTATTATTTTAACTGAAAATAAAGTTTATTAATTCACTGGCTTATATTAACTGGAGAAAATGTACTCAAAATTTTTAACCGAATTTTGTAAATTCGGCTTGTAATTACTAAAAACATTTATTGAATCAATGGTCTTTTTTAATGTTTTGATAGCACGCAGAATTTTGTAGTCTTAAATTTGCAGTTAATGGGGACATCTTTAAAATGAATTGGATTGATTCGAATTTAAATCGATACATTTTGGGTTTCAAATGACCCGATTTAGTGTGTTTTTCAATTTTGTTAAATTTTTGAGAGGGTTGTCACAGGAATAAACGGGAGAAAAGAGTCGTTGAAGGGGATGGAACTGCGCTGCTATTAACGTGACAAATGGCGAAAAATATTTCAGGCTCAAAATGGATCACGACCTGCTCGGAAGTATGCAAAGTTCCGTAAATAAAACTTTTGCAAAAAGAGGATTTTGCACCTGGTTCAAGCTTGCTCAAATCATATATTAAGTCGTTCTCCTCCCCCTTTGCATCTTGGACGGGTGGGTATCATTCTGTAGTCTGGTATCGCGGGTAAGGGTAGGGATTTGCATCCAGCCAAACTTGTTAATTGCCCTCTAACACGGTACTAAATCATAGCAAAGGTTTAAGAAGCTTTCAGTGTATGCCCTCTCCGTCACAACTATGGACAGAGCATTATTAACAAGCTTAGCCTCTTTCTCTTTCCACATAACAATCCATTTTATGCACGATTCTCCCTCCCCTTCCGTAACCCTCACTCATCTTCCTAAAATGCTTAACCTTACTCTCTCATATTCCCCATGGGTCTTTTAAACACAGCTTTCATGTGTTCTTATTACTTATTAAGTCTTTAAACTCATTTGGAAAGTCGTTAATATTGCATTACTTGTGTACTATCCTTTGTTATTTTGTTGTTTTTTTAGATTTTAATGTTTTATAAAATGTAGTACTTGACCACCCTTAAGAAAGGGCGTTGTAAAAATCCCCCAAAAACCTCCTTTGTATAATACAATGGATTAAATACCATTAGACAACGGACTTATATATTAATGAATTATTATTTTTTATTTATTATGAATAAAATTATTTAAAAAAAACCAGAATGGTCAAAGAATAAGTAAGAACACTTACCGGTTGATAAGTACTTTGGTGGTTCTACCACATCGTTTCTCGTTACAATATTTAAATTTTTATAAAACTCTAAACCCTTCCCAATATTAATATATAGGGAAGGAAAGTAGTGTTTTCATGTCAATTTTTTTAAATCGACTTTTCAGACCCCCCTCAACCCTAAAAATATGTTTGTTGTGTTTGGTCTGAGTGTGATGTGAACAAAATGTCTCAAGAAAGGAATATTGTACGAAGTTAAAGCTTGGAATTTAATTTAGGTATAGGGGACTTGACACGAACATTTTCATAGTAATTGGTCAACTGGAATTAGTAGTTTTTTCGTGCGATTTTTACTTTTTTTGTAATTTTCTCAAAAACGGCTTCTATGATTTATTTTTAAAATCGCCTCAGTTACTATATATTGTTTTGCTCTACAAGATAGAGTAAGAGCCGTTTCTGCTGAAATTTTTGGGGGCTTGTGCTCTCGTGGTAATTTTTTAAAGATTGTGGCCCTAATTTCCATATTAGAGCAAAAGTAATGTTAATTAAAGTAAGTAACATTATTAAAGTTGTATAAAATTAACGAAGTTTACATTTTTCCGCAACGCTTACGTAAATTAGTAATTTTCTGTATTTTTTTCGACAAAATTGTATATAACCAAAGTTATAGAAAATAAAAAAAACCTCCCAACTGTTACTTCAAGCATTTTTTTTGCAATGCCTAGTTTAGCGTCAAATAGTGATTTCCGTATTTTTAAGGTCTACAGAGGTTGACTTTTATTTTGCGTCATTCACTCATGTTTAAAATTTACTACATGTTTAACAATGTTTACTAATGATTAAACATAGTTTATAGTATTTATTATTTACCTTAATCTAAGATTTTTTTTTGTTTTCGTCCGACTTTTACGGATATTAAGGGTAGGTGATGGATGTAAACGACCGATGAAAAACTACTAAACAGATGGAAATCTAACGGATATCCGCGGCATATTTGTAGGAAATTTGTATTTTCCGTGCGGGGGGGCTAAAAGCCTTTCCTGTCCTCTCTCGGTTACGTTCCTGCTTGTTGTATTTCAATCCCAGTATTATTATAACCTCTAAAAAAGTTGTTAATAAACTATGTATTTTACTTACAACGGGTCTTTTCTCTTATTCTCCCATCAGCACGTTTTTTTTTACATTTTGTGGATATTTCACATGTATTCTTATAGTATTTTTAACGATTAAAACGGGAAATATATTTAAAAAAATCCTACATTAATATTTTACAAATTAATTAAGTTATTAAATCTACCCACAGCAATTATGTCTTAATAGGTAACTCACATGCCGCTTACTTTTTCTACTGCACATTAGTTTCCAGTGGGTAAAACGCCGCAATATCCGAATTTCGTTGTGGTATCTTCTTTACACCAACAGTAAATAAACTAAACAACTTTTTCCATGGATAAATGTACTATCTTCGAGCCAATTATACCTTGGACAATTCAAATTGGCATAAGCAGCTTCGGTGTTTATCTACTCCACTGTTCGCCCCTCGCCATGTAACGATGGTACATTCACAAAAGTATACAAGTACTACGTTAACGTGCGACTAACGCACGGTCACTAAGCTTTGTTTTTATTTTTGTTATTAATAATCTGTCAGACATAATTATGTGACTAATTTGTTTTCATGTATGATTTTTCTATTCATTATATATTCAGACCAATTTATTTAGTTATTTGCGTGGGTCTGTAGAGTATAGTTCAGTAAGTTTTTTCAGTATAGTTCTTGTAATTTATAATTTAAATTTTTACTGGGAAAAATTAAATACATATTTTAAAATGAAATAATTATTTGTATTTTTGTAAATTGAAATAAGGTTCTGGGCATTTATATACATTAAAATTTGTAGCTGCCCATAACAGACAGGTGGAGTGTCAAATTATTTACACTCAATCTGTTCGTTGCAGGGCTAAAATAAATAGTTCTGTTTCTTATCACATGGTCAGCCAATTAAATGACTGGACCATTTAAGAACAGAAGAGATAGAGGTGTAAAAGACACTAATCAGAGTTATCTCCTCTGAAAGTAATGAATTTCATTATACAGCCAGACCCTGTGGTGAATGAAGTGAAGGTGTCATTTGCAGTGTGGAAAATATGTCCTTTTCAGAGGGCCCGGCATGCTGATAAGCATACTTTTCCACTCAGTGAGGAAGGACGGGTAAACTACCTCACTCCTCGTTTTACTTAGTAAAACCTCTACAGGTTCAAACCAGCTTTTTGGCTGATGACCTAAACAACACAAAATTTGTAGACCTTGTTAAAAGAATAGGTTATGGATATACTTTACGCGGAACTGTGTGTACACGCAGAGCAAGAGTTGTGCCAGTTAAAATTGTCCACAGTATACTTACTATTAATCCCACTTCAACACGACTCGCGCGGTTGTAACAACGCCATTGATAGTTTTTTTATCTGTAAGTGAATAAGTCTTATCATGACCATTTCTACAGACGTGCTGCTTGTGCAGAATATTTCGTTCTTGCAAATATTCCACAACCTTTTCTTTAGAATTAACACTACGAACTAAAACAAGTTTATCGCCGTAGTAGCAGTGCCAGCTTCTTACCGTACGGCGAAGAACAACAAAAACTGAATACTATACCCCAACGAACTAAAGACTGCAGATGAGATCTAGCCAATAACAGCCAAGGTCGGATGTGAGGTTGCCCCGTCGCTAAGTCACACTCTGTTCCACCGAACTCCTGCTGGCTTTTTGTTTGGCTGTCATCTACAGCGGGACCACAACGTGACAACGCACGATACGATCAACGAAAGTCAATTGGCTCTGTGCTGTGATGTAGGTCACTATGCCCCGCCTTCATCTCCAGTCTCTCGTTTGTTGAAGTATAATTTTCCATTCTGGTTTAAATTATGAAATTATGTAATTTTATTTTACAGAGAACAAAACATTAACGTAAGATACTACAGTTAAGTATAACAATTTCAGATATGATACGACACTAAAATTCATTAGTTCCACTGTGGCGGGGGAATAAGAGAAAGGACCCCTTACAACAGTATATGATTACATTATAATTAATGTAATATGTATAAAAATTGTGCATTGTAAAGTGGTTTCATGTTAGGTAATTTTTTTTTAACCTTAAAAAAGAACAAGTGGAAATTTATACGATTCGTAAGTAATAGTTGCCTTCTATTACACACAGTACATCTGTTCTTTTATTTAATATTAAAATGTTGAACTGCAGTTAAGAACGTACATAGAAATAATCTGTACGTCGAGATCTGACTGACATGCGTCTTGAGTTGTTAGTTGTAAATCAGCAAGTTCTGGTCATGTGGTTTAAGAAATAAATAAAGAAGTATCGGAGAATAGAACTGACTTGTTCACTTCATCTTCAGTCGCGCTCGCAATGTATTCTCTCTCTTGTTGTATACAATGCCGTCTTTACTGTTGTCATGATTCTTTTAAACCGAAGTGGTTGTTGGTTGTTGGGCTGGCTGAAAGGGCCATCTAACTTATCTTACATCAGTTGTAAATCCTTGTACAGGTTTTTCAAATTAAGCCATATAAAGCGATAGTCCTGTGCAACTGAGTCATATTGAATTAGCGCTTCAATTCAACTGACTGCTCTCTACCATGTCGTAAACATAAATGATGAAATAAAAGGTCCGTCTTGTTTGTTTGTTTGGTTGTTTTCTTGTATGTTTGTGTGTGTGTGTATGTTTATATACAAGTTGATTTTCTATCTTTCTTTCTCAGTTTACTGACTCACTTGGTTCACTTAACCAGCTATAATTCCCTACAATAGAATTCATCTTCTTAGCAGTTCAGATATTTCACGCTCTGTGATTTCTTTATATGATTATTCTCCTTTTCTTATTTTTTAATTTGTTTCTACTCTGTGTTAAGTTTTAATCTATTTATTTATGTATTTACCTGTTTCAACTATTCGATTGTAGTTTTCTCTTTTTTAAATTTGATCACCCTGATTGTTTAATCTGAATCTTAGATTCATTTTAACTGAATTAATAATTAAACTAATTTTTCAATTATTTATCTAATTGAAAAAAAAAATTAGTGTGAAACACATACGACGTTCTCTTGCCATTGTATATAATGAAAACTTAACCTAATTTTAATCATGATTGAATTACGCTAAATGAAAATTAACCTCTCTTGAAATTTGATATTTTAAAGAAAAATACGAAAAATCACTGATTGTCGCTGTAGAAAAAAATCTGGTGTGAAACACTCACAGAACTTTTTCTTGCCAATGCAAATACCTAATTAATAATATAACCTAACATTAGTAAAAAAAAACATTACAAATAAACAAAAAAACATAATCTTATTTTAATCATGAGTGAAAGACGTAAAGTGAAAATCAACCTCAGTTTACCTTAAAAATACGAAAATCACTCTTTCACGCTAAACTAGGCTCTGTTGAGAAAAATGCTCGAAATAAAAGTTGTAAATTTTTTTTACTTTTTTGCCGTAAAATGCATAAGGCCGAAATCTTAAAAAAATAAATTTTTCACACGTTTTCGTGAGAAAAAAACAGAAAATCGCTAATTACCGCTGAACTAAGCGTTAAACAAAGAAATGTTAGAAATAAAAGTTGTAGAATTTTAAATTCTTTACAAATTTTACTAGATACATTTTTGCGCTAAAATGCTTATTAAGTCGTAATCTTAAAAAAACAATTTTTTTACGAGAAACAGCCTCACCGAAAATTTTAGCAGACATGGCGCCTACCCTATCTTGTAGAGCATGCAAAATGTAGTAAACCAATTGATTTTGAAAAAAATCGTAATAGCCTACCCGTTTATTAAAAAATCGCAAAAAAGTGAAAAATTACCCGAATAAAGTACTACTTCCGGTTGACCAATTTTTATGAAAATGTTCGTGTCGGTCTGGTAGTGGTGTCTAACTTAAGTTTCAAGTTTCAAGTTCGTACGATGTTTCGTTCTTGAGATATTCTGTTCACAGACACACAGACCAATCGCTAAAAACATGTTTTTCGGGTTCAGGGGGTCTGAACACGTGTAGATCCGGTAAAAATTTTATTTCGAAAAATCGACATGAAAACAATACTTTCCTTCCTACATATTCATATGGGCAAGAGAAAGTAAAAATATGAGAGAGTTGAAGTCTTTTAACTTTCTCTGACTTTGGTCATGTATACTTTTGATGTAAAATGCATACTAAGGCCGTAATCTTAAAAATTTAATGTTGCACCGATTTCAATTGAAAATACGAAAAATTACTAATTGGTGCTAAACTAATGACTCGAAAAATATACTATAAATAAAAGATGTAGGTTTCTTCAAATTATACAACTTTCATTATATAGACTACATTTTTACTTTCTTTTGCCTATATGAATATATAGGAAGGGAAGTATTGTTTTCATGTCGATTTTTAAAAATCGAGTTTTCACCGGATCTACACGTTTTCAGACCCCCTGAACCCAAAGAACATGTTTTTAGCGATTGGTCTGTGTGCGCGCGCGCGCGTTTGTGTGCGTGCGCGTGTGTAGAAAATATCTCAAGAACGGAACATCGTACGAACTTGAAACTTAAGTTACATATCACTACCGGACCCGACACGAACATTTTCATCAAAGTCGGTCAACCGGAAGTAGTAGTTCATTCGTGTAATTTTTCACTTTTTTGCGATTTTCTCAAAAACTGGTTTTACGATTTTTTTAAAAATCGCCTGGTTCACTTAATTTTTTATTTTCTACAAGATAGGGTAGGCGCCATGTTTGCTGAAATTTTTGGTGAGGATGTTTTTACGTAAAAAAATAATTGTTTAAGATAACGGCTTTAATATGTATTATAGCGCAAAAATTTATTTAATAAAAAATGTTGAGAATTTCAAATTCTACAACTTTTATTTCAAACATTTTTTTGTGTAACGCTTAGTTTAGCGGTAATTAGCGATTTTCGGTTTTTTGTCACGAAAACGTGTGAAAAATCGATTTTTTTAATATTTTGATCTTAGTATGCATTTTACGACAAAAGTGTATATAATCGAATTTATAGAAAATTAAAAGATCTACAACTTTTATTTAGAGAATTTTTCTCTACAGAGCCTAGTTGAACGTGAAAGAGTGATTTTCCGAATTTTTAAGGCAAACTGGGATCGATTTTCATTTTGCGTCTTTCATATATGATTAAAATTAGGTTGTGTTTATTGAGGTTAGTTTTTTGTTTATTTTTAATGTTTTATTACTAATGTTATGTTATATTGTTTAAATTATTTGCATTGGCAAGAGAAAGTTGTGTGAGTGTTTCACACCAATTTTTGCTCTAAAATTCATATTAACGCTGAAATTTAAAAAAAAAATTTTACCACGAGAGTACAGCCACCCTACAAATTTCAGAAAAGATACCACTTACCTTATTATGTAAAACACAAAAATGTTTTAAATTAGGCGATTTTAAACAAAATTATAGTAGCCGTTTTTGAGAAAATCGCAAAAAAGTGAAAAATGACACGAATGAACTACTACTTCAGGTTGACCGATTTTGATGAAAATGTCGTGTTGGGTCCTCCAGTGGTATCTAACTTAAGTTTCAAGTTTGTACGATGTTCCGTTCTTGTGATATTTTGTTCACACAGACCAATCTCTAAAAACATTTTTTTGGTTTCAGGGGGGTCTGAAACCGTGTATGTCTGGTGAAAACTCGATTTTGAAAATCGACATGAAAGCGATATTTTCCTTCCTATTTATTCATAATATAGGCAAGAGAAAGTAAAGAAAGTGGTGCAGTGTTGCGAGTTAGCTTTTTTATCAGCAATTACTATTTTCATTCTTATTGTTACTTTAATTACTTAAATATGTAATGTGTAAATTTTATTTGAAATAGATTGATTGCTCAATATTTTAATAACCAATGTTTTTCTATCTTTTACAGGTAAGTGAACTGTATTTCGGTAGATTTGTCTTCTAATCGTCTGTAAGTAAACAATTTTTCTAATTTAAATGCTGAATCTCTTTATGTTAGGTATAATGGAAAAATATAATCTAAGACTACTTAACGGAATATTAAGTTATATATTGCAACACGTAAGCTAAGATCCTTCAGGGATCTGGGTATAATAAATATTAAACAGACTTCCTTTAAACTTAAAACAGTTATTTATTTATAGTAGGTATTACGTAGAAATTACTATTAATTACCCGGGGTAATTAATTAATTACTAACAAATTACAATGAAATCACTTAAATAATATTACTTTCAAAGCGTAAACTAACTTAGGAAACAATAACAGTTATTTTACACTTAATATGCGTAATATACGTCTTATGCCCATAACAGGCGTAGTGTTAAATTATTTGGACTCGATCTGCTAGTTCCAAGGCTAGAAAAAAATAGTTCTGTGTCTTATCATATGGCCAGCCAATTATATGACTGAAGCATTTAAGAACAGAAGAGCTACAGGTGTAAAAGAGTACGTAAAATGAAAGTTGAAGCTTGTGTTTGGAACTGCGTATCTCAGCAAGTAAGAAACATAAAAATTTCAGGTACGGCTCGTTTTAAAGATTGGTTTTTTGTTATTTTATTCGTATAAATTACAAAACACGGAAGTTATTAGGCATTTTCTAGCAACTTGAAAACAAAATATGTGCACGTTTTTTAGCGCTGTTTCTAACTCGTTACGTCCATCGGGAACGAAAATAACCTTTTGTTTAAAAAACGCTGTAATTCCTTTACCCTTTGTGCTAAAAGGCTGAACTTTAGCTGAAATTAATTAGAAAACATGCAGGAACACTGTTTTAAAACGTCATATTTTTCCTCTTAAAATTGATCGTGCAACATGTTTTGAAACGAAGACTAGGTGAAAAAATGGGCTTAAAAACCGGGCACATATTTTGTTTTTAAGTCGCTAGAAAATGCCTAATATCCTTCCGTGTTTCGTAGTTTTATACGAATAAAATATCAAAAAACTACGCTTTAAAACGAGCCGTAACTGAAATTTTTAAGTTTCTTACTTGGTGAGATACGCAGTTCCAAACACAGGCTTCATCTTTCATTTTACGTTCTATAATCAGAGTAACCTACTCTGAGTAATGAATTTCATTATATAGCCAGTCCCTGTGTTGAATGAAGTACTGTCTGTCTATAACTTGATGGCCTCCCGCAAAGAGGAGCTGAATCGGCCCGCTACTAGCCTTCTCAAAAACATTTCATTGTGTACTACTACTACTAACTAGTACACTGGAATTGGTACATAATAAAGTGTTATTGAGAAGGCTAGTAGCGGGCCGATTCTGCTCCTCTCTGCGGAAAGCCATCAAGTTATAGACAGACAGTACTTCTAAATACCTCTTTTGTTCGTAAATGCAGTCATATAATTGGATGAACATGTGATAAGAAACAGAACTATTTTTTGTAGCCCTGGAGCTAGCAGATCGAGCGTAAATAATTTAACATTCCTGCCGCCTGTTATGGGTAAAACAAGGAATCAAAAATTAATTTATTAAGAACATCGTTTTTTTAAACTAAGAAAAACTATTTATTTAACAAACTTTCTTTAAATTTTAACCGAACAGAATTTCAACAGATTCTTTCTTAAAGCAAGTAATTCTTTGTAATGTCAATAATGAATTGCCCTTTGTTCAGTGTTATGTTTTCTGTTACGAATGTTATAATAAAAGCAGTCATTTTTACAATAAAAATAAATACTGTTCATTAGAAATAAATTAGAATTGAATAAATATTGTTTATTAGAAATGTAAGCAAGCTGTACTCTACCTTTTTTTGGGAGGGGTGGTTAACGTCCGACTGTTCTGCAATTACTGTTAATGCAGACGGTGAAGAATGAAATGATTTTTTTTGTAACGTATGAAAATATGCCTTGCCTGAATGGGATTCGAACCCAAGACCGCATGATGAGAGGCGAGCACGTTACCAACTACGCCAATGCGGCCGGCACCCCTACCTTATGAATTCCTAAGACTTTCCTTAATTTAATTAACAATGTCCTTCTTTTATTCACTTGTTTTTCAGGATTTCGTAGTAATTTATGGGAAAATCTTTATTTAATTGTAGTTTTAAGGAATTACTAGAAGAAATTAGAAATTGTTAATTTTTAACGAATTGCGTCAAAATAATTCACTGAAACTTAAGGATTTCCTTAAAAATGTACAAGTAAAGGTTTTCCTGAGTTTTATTCACTTTATCCATTATATTGCGAAGATTCTTTCTCTCAAATTTCTCCGTTCCTTTTAGACCAGCCATCCCTATCATTCTAATGCTCTCACTCGCGTACAGACACACAGGTTTTATCATTGTTAGTTATTATAAATGAAAGTCCCTTATACACTAAGTTAAGTAAAGAGTTAAGTTTCTTCTTATACAGAGTTGTAGAGAGTGCTTCCTTACGGATGCAGTTATTGGGAAAAACCATCGTACCTATTTTGTTAGGTCCGTTCTTACGCCCTGTGAAATTGCTGTCTTAGTGAAAAGTGACCTAATTGAATTTTCTACTTTCTCTGGCCTATATGAATATATAGGAAGGAAAGTATTGTTTTCATGTCGATTTTTCGAAATCGAGCTTTCACCGGATCTACACGTTTTCAGACCCCCTGAACCCAAAAAATATGTTTTTAGCGAATGGTGTGTGTGTGTGTGTGTGTGTGTGTGTGTGTGTGTGTGTGTGTGTGTGTGTGTGTGTGTGCGTGCATACAGAATATCTCAAAAACGGAACATCGTAGAAACTTGAAACTTTAGTTACATACCACTACCGGACCCAACACGAACATTTTCATCAAAATCGGTCAACCGGAAGTAGTAGTTTATTCGTGTAATTTTTCACTTTTTTGCAGTTTTCTCAAGAACTGGTCCTACGATTTTTTTAAAAATCGCCTGGTTTACTAAATTTTTTATGCTCTACAAGATAGGGTAGGCGCCATGTTTGCTGAAATTCTTGGTGAGTCTGTTTTCACGTAAAAAAAATATTTTTTTAAGATTGCAGCTTTAATATGCGTTTTAGCGCAAAAATGTTTATAATAAAGTTGTAAACAACTTAATATAATAAATTATAAAGTTGTAATTATGAAGTTGTGAATTGTAAGGCTGTATAAAGTTGTAAACAATAAAGTTGTAACCCTACAATTTTTATTTCAAACATTTTTTTGTATAACGCTTAGTTTAGCGGTAATTAGCGATTTCCTGTTTTTGTTCTTACGAAAACGTGTGAAAAATCGATTTTTTAAGATTTCGGCCTTACGACGGCCCATTTTACGACAAAAGTGTAATCAAATTTATAGGAAATTGAGAGATCTACAACTTTTATTTATAGCATTTTTCTCTACAGAGCGTAGTTTAGCGTGAAAGAGTGATTTTCCGTATTTTAAAGCCAAACTGAGGTCGATTTTCATTTTGCGTCTTTCACTCATGATTAAAATAAGGTTATGTTTTTGTTTGTTTCTTATGTTTTTTACTAATGTTAGGTTATATTGGTAATTATTTGCATTGGTAAGAGAAAGTTGTTTGTGTGTTACACACCAGATTTTTTTGTGATATAATTATGGCTTATTAAATCGGTCCTATCTTTTTAATTTATGGTTTAACATTTTGATACGGTGACACGCACACATAAAGGCAGGCAATAAGGCAACCGATACTTAGTGTGTGACATCCACTCCATACAAGAGTACTCGAATGACTTAAGATGTCGCTTAAAAGTAATACTAGTACTATTTTCTAAGTCACTTTAATTGGAAGAAGAACGAGAAGTGTTTTACCCCCACGCCAACTTTTTCGGGGTGGTAACTTCCCCCACGAATTAACATCTTAAAATTTAATATCACATAAACAGAAGGGGCTAGAAAAGATTTTATTCCCGAGTCGGAAAAGTGCGTCCTATGTAATCGTGGGCTATATAATTAAACAGTGTTGACTAGAGAAGATACGCTTGCCGCCGCGCTTCTCCTTCTTCGCTATGCTTATTGCTCCTGTGTAGATTCTGATGCTACCGACAGTAGCTTCAAACGCTCCTTCTCTCTCATTTTCTACTCGCGTCTTTCTCTAACAGTAATAATCACCCTTCTCCACTTAAGACATTGTTTCTCACCCCACTTGTTATTAGTCGAGGCCCGCCCGCAACTTTAACCATACGACTAGTAACTCTTTGTGATCGACAAAACGGCCTGTTCTATAACCTCTCTTCCCAACTTATTATTATATACGTTCTTCCTTCTCGGTTACTGCCGTTTCACCACCCTTCATTGAAATCTTTTCAATAATCGCAGTTATAAACTAAGAATATTTAATTCAACATGTTATAAATAACTGTAATTATTTCAATTTTATGACTTATTTATCATTTTTGGCCTTCGGGCCAGCCCAGTCAGTCAGCTGGTAGAAAGTCGCTATAATTTGTTAAGTAACACTGGTTGGGCAAGTGACTTTGTATGGTGACCAGTTGACAGCCATCTATGCACAAACTCTATTGGGGGTCCCTGTTCAAACTCATGTCTAATCTACGTCAAAAAAAATACAGCAAAAACCAGCGATCAAATTGGGTAGTTGTCAAGAATGTACAGTTCCCGATAAAAAAAAATTATCATTTTTATTAGATATTTATTATTTTTTTGAAAAACATAACTAGAGGATATTTTAAATGGAATGGATGAGATCATGGGAAAGGATTATTTCATGAAAATTAATAAAAACAAAACGAAAGCAACAAGAGTGGTTTAGAAGAGATGGGAAATGTAAAAGTAGGCAACGAAAACTTACTGGAAGTTAGGAAATCCTGCTATCTAGGGAGTAAAATCACAGGATGGTAGAAGCACAAGTGATATCAAAAGTAGAATTGCTCAAGCTAGAAAAGCCTTGGAAATAAAAAACAGCTGACTACAAACATTGATTTACAGATTAGGAAAAATTTCTTAAAACATTATGTTTGGAGTGTAGCATTATACGGGAGTGAAACGTGGGTGATAGGGGCTGTAGAAAAGAAGAGGATAGAAGCTTTTGAAATGTGGTGTTATAGGAAAATGTTAAAGATTAGGTGGGTGGACAAAATAAGTAATTTAGAGGTTCATAGGCGAGTGGATGAAAAACGAAGTATAAGGAAGCATCTTACCAGAAGAAGGGATAGGCTAGTGGGGCATATATTAAGACATCCAGGTATTGGGCTATCAATAATGGAGGGTAATATTGAGGGAGTAAATTGTAGGGGGGCCAAAGATTAGAATATATAAAGCAAATTACAAAAGATGTAGGGTGTTACAGGTATGTCGACATGAAACGACTTGCCAAGATAGAACAGCTTGGAGAACTGCATCAAACCAGTCGAGAGACTGATGACAAAAAAAATTATTTTTTTGATTTGTTGTTTTTAGGTTATCAGCCGGAAGGCTGGTTAAAACCTCTAGAGGCTTTACTAAGTAAAACGAGGATTCTGTTAGTTTACCTTACCTTCCTCACTGAGTGGAAAAGTATGCTTATCAGCATGCCGGCTCTCTGAAAAGCATTTACATTCCACCCTGCAAATGACACCTTCACTTCATTTACCACAGGTTACGGCTGTATTATGATAAAATTAATTACTCTCAGAGGAGGTTACTCTGATTAGCGTTTTTACACCTCTTTCTCTTCTGTCCTTAAATGAAGTCATTTAATTGGCTGACCATGTTATAGGAACAGAAATATTTTTTGTAGTCCTAGAATTAGCAGATCAAGTGCAAATAATTTAACACTCCACTTGACTGTTATAGGGATTTTCTGATTTATATGTATCTAAATAATTAGCTACCCTAATGGTTTACCTTGCCTTCCTCACTGAGTGGAAAAGTATGCTTATCAGCATGCCGGCTCTCTGAAAAGCATTTACATTCCACCCTGCAAATGACACCTTCACTTCATTTACCACAGGGTCTGGCTGTTTAATGATGAAATTTATTACTCTCACAAGAGATAACTGGTTAGCGTTTTTACACCTCCTCCTCTTCTGTTCTGAAATGCAGTCAATTAATTGGCTGACCATGTGATAAGGAACAAAACTAATTTTTGTAGCCCTGGAACTAGTAGATCGAGTACAAATAATTTAACACTCCACCTGCTTTTTATGGGCAACTCTATTACTCGTATATAAAACCAAAAATCCTTACGGATTTCATCATTAATTTTCCTACTTCTCCAAGAAAACTAAAATTCAGCACATTTGTTCCGTCAGGGTTTTAACCAATAAATTTTAGCATTAATTTCGATAATTTACATCTTAGCGTCAAAAATATAGTGTGAGAAACTCACAAACTTTCTCTTGCTAGTGTAAATAATGAAAAAATAGCCTAATTTTAATCATGACCGAATGATGCAAAATGAAAATCAACCTTTGTAGAACTTACGTATAAAAGTAAGGAAAATCACTAATTGACGCTAAACTAAGCGTTGTAGAAAAAACGCTTTTTATAAAAGTTGTTGGTTTTTTTACTTTTAAGGTTAAACTTTTTTAACTTGAAGATTTTTTGAACTTTAAGAAGCTTTCAACTTTAAGGTTTAACTTTGTAGGTTCCTACAAATTTAATTTTATATAATTTTTTGCCATAAAATGCACATTAAGGCCGCAATTTTAAAAAGAGCATTTTTTTTTATCTCGAGAGCAAAATCCTTTCAAGAGTTTCAGCAGACAGGGTTTTTTTTATCTTGAGAACATAAAAAATGATGTAAATGAGGCGATATGAAAAATCGTAGATCCGTTTTTGAGAAAATCGCAAAAAGTGAAAAATCGCACGAATGAACTATTACTTCCGGTTGACTGATTTTGATGAAAATGTTCCTATCGGATCCCCTAGGGGAAAGTGTTGTGAATTACGTTAATAGTTCGTGTGCGTACGGGTGATAGAAAGTGGTTTTGAACAGGTAATTTTTTTATTGTTAAGTGGCACTTTCTTAATTATAGTTAAGTTTAGTTTAAGCTTAAGTTTTGTAGTTACTTTAACTGAAGTAATCTAATTGTATTTGTTAGTAGTCTTAATTTTAATTATTTTTTGTGCCAGTAAATAATTGTTGTAGAGGTGAAAAAGAGACTAGTCAGAATTATCTTCTCTGAGAGTAATGAATTTCATTATACAGCCAGACCCTGAAATGAAGTGAATGAAGTGAAGGTGTTATTTGCAGGGTGCAAAGTAAATTTGTTTCAGAGAAAAACATTCTCACTCAGTGAGGAAGGCAAATGTAAACCACCTCACTCCTCGTTTTACTTAGTAAAGCTTCTAGAGGTCCAAATCAGCTTTTCGGATGATGACCTAAAAAACCATAACAGACAGGTGGAGTATCAGATTATTTACACTTAATCTGTTCGTTGCAGGGCTAAAATAAATTTGTCTGTTTCTTCTCACACGGTCAGCCAAATTAATGACTGAGTCATTTAAGAACAGAAGAGGTAGAGGTTTAAAAGACTCTAATCAGAGTTATCTTTTCTGAAAGTAATGAATTTCATTATACAGCTAGACCCTGTGGTGAATGAAGTGAAGGTGTTATTTGAAGAGTGGAAAATATGTCCTTTTTAGAGGGCCCGGCATGCTGATAAGCGTACTTTTTTACGTAGTGAGGAAGGCAAATGTAAACCACCTCATCCTTGTTTTACTTAGTAAAACCTCTACAAGTTTAAACCAGCCTTTCGGCTGATGGCCTAAACAATAACAAATAATTGTTAAAGTTAAAAAGAAATTCTGTTTGTTACTTATTATACCCAAATCCAGAACGAACCTATGGCTAGGTATTATAATATTTTTCTTTCTTGCAGGTTTTTACATTTGATTTACGTTTACAGTCTCTGCATATATTTGTTGGGATATTTCAATATGTGTCACTCTGTAGATAGAACGCTATAAAGTAAAAAATAAAAAAAAATAATGCAATTAAAATTACTTACAATTGCAGTAGATGTTCTTATAATTGAAAATTAAAAATACTTGGAACTTAAGTATGTTCATTGTAAGAACCCCAGTGTCTTTCGATTCGAACGTCTTTTATAATCCAATAAACAGCTACTTTCAAACGTTCTCCTTCAATTGACTTTTAATTACTGTTCTCAGATTATTTGTTTAATTTAAGGGCTGCCTTACCGTTCAGCTTCTGATCTGAAACTGTCTGAGAATTAATTTAACAACACGTCACTTTAAGGGCATACTCGTCCGTCTTCACTTTTACTAATCATTCCTATTTAGATTTTTTATTTTATTTTTACATCCCTTCATCCATTTAGAAGTAACTTCTTTGTAATTGTACATGTTTTTCTGTCTTCTTGAAATACTGTACTGAAAAATGAACGATTCTTTTACATTATTCGTTTTAGAATTTTTAATTTCATTACAGCAGATTTCTTAATAATTAAATTAATTTCTTTGTTAATTTTGTATTTTTAATAACTTTTTTATTTCTTTTTTCCGTAATAAATTAAAGCATTCTATGTTCTGTTCTAATTTCCTTCTTAATTAAATATTGTAAGAAAATTTAAGTAGTATAGATACTGAAGTCACGAGATTGCCTTTTGCGTATGTAGGCTTATGGGCTGTGAGGAAGGGAACGGAAATATTTGCAGTGCTGCCAACCTCAACAGTGAGATACTACTCGTACATTTCACTACCGTGCAGTTTCTACGTACATGTTGTAAGCTGTGGTTCATTCCAAGAAAATGTTTTCTTCATAAACCTTATAAAAAATAAATGTGACCTGTAATATTGCCTATAGCTTAATTACATGACTAGAAATGTTTGATTTACTGTAATTACGAATGAATCGCCTTCTTTACTATTGCTGTCATCGGCGTTTTCATTATCAGTCTCTCTAGTATCTATCTACCTAACCGTTTTCTTTTTTTACCAGGTGTCAACCAAAAGAATAGCTTCTTCACGTCCTTAATTCCTTCTTTATTTTTCAAATTGTGCAAAAAGAAACATCACAGTAGTTAGCCACCGACTCACGGCTTTTGTTAAGAGGCACGGATAGACATTTTTGTTTAGCTTCAACTTTACAACATTTTGTTACATTGCGTTCAGCACTGTAAATAGTTCGACCACGTTTTTGAGGAACCGACATTTGTATTTACGGTAACACACAGTTTATATTCGTACAGTTAACGTACAAAAGGTTCCGCGATATACTATATAATATGCTCTGGGTATAGTATAAGTTGTTACGTTTGTCGTACTGAAATTGAAGCAGTCGCGCATGCGCACTGATGCTTTTCTCCCTTTTCCCCTCGTTGCAAACAAGGCAAACTCGTGACTCAAGTGACTATACAGTAGAAGTGCGGTAATTCTTCGTTTTATAATCCGGCATCTCCAGTAATCCGTCCGTATATGTGATTGTACAGTAACCGACTTAGCGGCTCAGCTAAGTGATTCTCTCGTAGCCATTACAGTTGACTATATTGGCTAATTGGAAATATAAGAATTTTTAATAATTGCAACTACCTTAGTTACTTAAAACTAACGAAATGTTTTTCTTTAGTGATTATATATTATTTTTTAGTAAACTTAGCAAATAAGGGGTTGCTAACCTCTACCAAAACTTTTAAATATTCAGAATACAAAAAATGTTTTAAGGACATGTTTGACGATCAAAATTACATAAAAATTTGTTATCCCAAAAATTTTCCCGTCGCACCCCTTTCCTAAGGTAGAGGGTAGTATTTTTTATCTCATGAACGGTGCAACGAAGCGAAAAAGTGTATAGATGCTTTTTTGTGCACCACCCAAATTATTTTAAGACCTTCTAGCTAAAGCTCCCCTTACCCCACTGAATTGCTGAAAAAAATTCAATTCTAGAAAAAATTTAAACCCCGGGTTTTATGTTATTAATTTGTTTCGCCTCAAAAAAATTTCCGCGCGTAACTTTTTATTTTTTTTTACGCAAAACTTTTCGGAAATTTAAACTAAACGGCAAACATGAACAGGAGGGTGCAGCCTCACGAATTTATCTCTTACTACCATATTCTTATCCACTTAACTCCATTGGCGGCCGAACTTTACCTTGCAAATCACGATTAATGTCTGTGTTGGAAGCATTCCATGAAGCATTTATAATGTTCCTAAGCACCTTATTTTGGAGACAAAAAAAGATGACAACAATTCAGTAATGGAAACAAACGACAATTCGGTGCAATGTTATCAGGCTTTAAGTGCGTTTAACAAAAAATGTCTATAAAATAGGTAGAACAAAACAGTATATGATCAGATTGTATTGTAGTACTTAAAATATTTCAGGAAGAAGTATTGAAATATTGGTTCGGTAAAGGCGTGTTTACACAGTTGACTTTTAGAAATTCCCCCGAATTATTCCTTTAATTCCAATTTTTTTGAAATCGTTCAACTATTCGATGGGAAAACGAAGGGTTTGATCATTTTTCATTGTGATCTTCGTGAAAAACTGTTGAAAAATATAAATATGGTTAAAATTAAGATAAAATTTTGATTTGTTTTCATAGTAAATGTACGAAACTATCGGAATTGATGTTCACCATTGTAGGCCCCTGTTACCTATAGTTTTTTTGAACTTAGCCGTAAACATTTACAATGCGTTATTACAAGGAAAGATGATTATCCTCAAATGATATTATCGACGTTGTTGTTTGCTTAGCGATGAGCGAGCTACAATACTACAGACAACAGAGTCGATTTGTTCAGTAAGGGTTCAGTATGTTAGTAAACTGACAACCATTGGAGTCTTTCTATACAAGTTCAGTCATCTGAGAGAATCACAAGTCGAATACGAAACTTAGAGAATGACACCCGGCTGCTCTCCTGTATTTCCCCTCCGGTTTTAACCTTTTAAAATCGGCCAAATGGAATTAAGTAGATCCTTCTGTCCTTTTTCCTCAACCTATATTTTAGATTGTAGGTCTAGGGAACCAACTGATTTATTATTGTGTTTCCGATCACGTCTACCGCTAATTTACATAATATATTTATTCGTTATATCTTTTGAATATTTTTGAATCATTTATTTATTTATTTTGTATGACTGCAATTGTATAAAATATAATTAGGTATGGCTGTTCCTTAATTAATTCATAACGATGAGTTCGTACCGTACGTCAGCACGTTTGAAATGATTGTTTGGCCCCATTTAATGCGTTTAACCGATTTTGCTTTTAACTTTATTATCAATATTGAAACACTTTACTTTCTCTTGCCCTTCATGAATATATAAGAAAGGAAAGTATTGTTTTCATGAAAATTTTTCAAAATCCGAGTTCATTGAAAATCACGTTTTCTGCCCCCTTGAACCCAAAAACATGTTTTTAGTGATTATTCTATGAGTGAAGAAATTTTTTAGAAAGCTTTCTTTGGATTTCGTTCCAAAGAAAAATACAGAATTTCAACTTAATGGTGTGGTGTACGGAGCTGAGAACTGGGCTTTAACGGGTTTTTGGGTTTTGATTAATACGGAATTACTGGAAAGGGTACGAGTACATTTTTGAAACGAATTCTGCTTTTGCACACCGCACGGTTGGTAAAAACGGGAGGAGTAAAAATGGGAATTAATTTGCTTATAAGAATGTTAGAAATTACCCCTGATATGTATCCCAGTTAGGTGTTACAAAGCACTTGTTTGAGCTAGTGGTAGTAAAAATAACTAGCTCACTTATTAAGAAGATATTTATCCTTGTGAATTATCAGTATGGTATGCAGGATAGTTATTGTATTTAATTACAAGAATTACGTCAGGAGAATTGATTGATACTTGATCGTTGTCGGGTCTTTGAGAAATTCTGACATTTAGAGGTTTCTTGATTCCCAACTATACCCAAAATACCGACTGTGGAATCCTAGGCTTGACCTCGGGGATCATATGTTTTTTAGAATTAATTTAAATAAAATTAGGTGTGTACCCAATGTTGTGCAGGATCGGGGTAAAGAGGTTTTCTTACTGATAAATGGGAAGATATATTTTACTTGTAACATGGGAGCAAATGAATCGATTAGCCATTTTTTCTGGATTTCTCACTGTATCGAGGGGTTAGACCAACCTATATTGTAAATATATATATATATATATATATATATATATATATATATATATATATATATATAGAGCCGTGTTTGACACCACAGGGTCTGGCTGTATAATGAAATTCATTACTTTCAGAGGAGATAACTCTGATTAGTGTCTTTTATACCTCTACCTCTTCTATTCTTAAATGGTTCAGTCATTGAATTGAATATACAATGAACAGCCAAACAAATCAAATTATATATAACACTCACCTTAGAGTATTACATAATATTCAAGATCTTTCGTCTCTCTCGGAGACGTCTTTAGGGACACTACACTAATCACAAAAGACACATGTTGTTTAGGTCATCGGCCGAAAGGCTGGTTTGAACCTGTAGAGGTTTTACTAAGTAAAACGAGGAGTGAGGTGGTTTACAATTGCCTTCCTCTCTGAGTGGAAAAGTACGCTTATCAGCATGCCGGGCCCTCTGAAAAGCACATATTTTCCACTCTGCAAATGACACCTTCACTTCATTCACCACAGGGTCTGGCTGTGTAATGAAATTCATTACTTTCAGAGGAGATAACTCTGATTAGTGTCTTTTACGCCTCTACATAAATGGTTCAGTCATTTAATTGGCTGATCATGTGATAAGAAAACTGAACTATTTATTTTAGCCCTGCAACGAACAGATTGAGTGTAAATAATTTGACACTCCACCTGTCTGTTATGGGCGTGATAAAACATATAAAACAAATACGGTCGAAGACCACGTCAATTAATTTAATTTGTTATATACAATCATTCCACGCGCGACTATTCGGCCGAATGACGAGATAATCATTTTGTTCCTGCTTTATTTCTTATCGCAACTTTGGTGGTAACAATTTGAAATAATTTGTCGTTATCAAAATCTGTCTGGCCGTTCATTAAGTTTTCCTTGTTATTTTTAAATTTATAAATATAATATTTTTCCAGTTAACTTAATTTGTTACTGTCGAATTTTATATATCTAAAATGTCTAAATTATTTACAAAACTGCTTAGTTTATGCCCATTCGTTAACAGTTGTTCTGCCACATTAGAAATGTTAATTTCTTTTTTAAAAAAGCAGCATAATGCTCAGAAAATCGTTTTTTAATCGATCTAAGCACATATTTTCCACTCTGCAAATGACACTTTCACTTCATTCACCACAGAGTCTGGCTGTAAAATGAAATTCATTACTTTCAGAGGATTACTTTCACTAATCACAACTGTGATTAGTGTCTTTTGTACCTCTACCTCTTCTATTCTTAAATGATTCAGTCATTTAATTGGCTGACCATATGATAAGAAACAGAACTATTTATTTTAGCCCTGCAACGAGCAGATTGAGTGAGAAATTATTATTATTATTATTATTATTATTATTATTATTTGCGTATAGTCCCCTTAAGGAGAGCACTAAAAACACAAAAATCTAGCTCTTGGTGGTGGCTCTGTTCCTCCTTTTAGCTTCCCAAAAACCTTTCATCCTCTCACTTTGCGCCTTTTTCTCTTCGTCTGTCCATTTTCGCCCACTTCTTTTGGCTTGTGATCTGAACTGAATTTCCTGTTTTCTGATTTTTTCTCTACAAATTTTGCGGTCGTGAATGTCTTCCATTGTATTTCATATACCTAATAAATTTCACTAACCTTTTTAAGCGGCTTTGATTTCTACTACGTATTACTTGAAAGTGTTTCGGTAGATCCACCACCATCATCAGAGTACTCTACATCATTTGAAACTAAATTTTTTTTAAAAATCTGTAGAAGATTTTACATCTTCAGTCATCTTTCAAAATCTGATATAAAATCGAGTTCTTCTTATCTATCCTTTCTCATATTTATTACAGATGGCAGCAGCAGTCAGTATCACTTCATATTCTTAAATTTGATTTGTTCTTGACATGTCCTATTCTGTCTTTAGGAGTTTCCAGGATGCAATTCAGAACAAAAAAAAATTCTATCCTGAAGACGGCATCTGTTTTACCCAGATAATACTATTTTATGTTCAGAAATCAATGTAGAAAAGATTATTTGGTGTATTTATTTATGAGATTTGTTTCCCAAACGTAAAACGTTGTTATAAATGAAATAGATTGCATGATATTAGTGAAATTGGATTAAAACGGTATTATTGTTAAGGGATTTGGTGCATTTAACGCCCTGTTGCACACTCGCCCTTTCGCTCCATTTCGTTACGTCGTGTGTATGTGTGTGTGTGTGTTTAGCTGTTTTCGCCGGTCGGGTGGTTTGGTGTTTGGCCCTTTTTATTCGCATTTAGTGTCGGACCATTTGTAGTCGACATAAACCCGCTCGATTCAGCTAATATTAATCTTTGTACACCACAACTACTTATGGCTAGACCACAAAATTACTACTCTTTATTTTTATCTGTGTTTTCCCTCATAACTTCGTCATTTCGACTTTTAATTTACAAAGTTTATTTGAATAAAATTCATTTATTATATATTTTTAATTGTTTTAAAGTCACGTCAACACCGAAGGTTATTCTTGGCTACAAAAGTTAAACTAAAAACATTTTTACAAAAAAATATTAATTCATAATTTTAAATTGTATAAGGATATATTATAGAACAAAATATAAAAAAACACCCCAATTCTTAAAGTTCATGAGCACAGTTAAGTTTAGAACATTACAGTTTCTCAAAATTCAACAAAAATTAAAATACAAAATAAAATAAAAATATACTGAGGTTATTTGAGTTAATGAAAGTAATTAATTCTTTTAAAAAATTAAATCGTTTTAGATACAGTAGTTGGTTTCATTCGGTTCCTAGTTTCAACTTCGTATGATATTCTGTTGTTGAGCTATTGTGCTCGCCTCTCATCATGCGTCTTGGGTTCGAATCCCATTCAGGCACGGCATATTTTCATACGTTACATCCTTCACTGTCTGCATTAGCAGTAATTGCAGAACAGTCGGACGTTAAACCAAAAAAAAAAAAAAAAAAATTGCTTACACAGACACAGAAGCACATCGCTAAAAATATGTTTTTGGGTTTGGTGAAAAACCGACGTAAAACAATGCTTTACTTCTCTATATATTCGTATAGGGCATTTTTTAAATTTACGTCCGATTGTTGTTTTGTCGTATAGGGCTTGAGAAAGTAAAAATAATAAATATCAAAAACTTGATAATAAACATAATGGGTACTGATAGATTACTGAAGATATTACTAAAGATAAAAAATAAAATTTAACTAAAAAAATCTGGTGTGAAACACTCACACAACTTTCTCTTGCCAATGCAAATAATTAACAATAAACCTAACATTAGTAATAAAAAATTAAAATAAACAAAAAACTAACCTCAATAAACACAACCTAATTTTCACATGAGTGAAAACGGAAAATGAAAATCAACCTTAGTTTGGCTTAAAATACGGAAAATCACTATTTTACGCTAAAATAGGCTCTGTAGAGAAAAACGCTAGAAATAAAAGTTGTAGATCTTTTAATTTTCTATAAATTTGATTATATAAACCTTTGTCGTAAAATGCATACTAAGGCTGAAATCTTTAAAAAGTCGATTTTTTACACGTTTTCGTAAGATAAAAACAGAAAATTGCTAATTACCGCTAAACTAAGCGTTATACAAAAAAAATGTTCGAAATAAAAGTTGTAGGGTTTTAAATTCTCTAAAACTTTACTATATACATTTTCGCGCTAAAATGTAAATTAAAGTCGCACTCTTAAAAAAAACAATTTTTTCACGAGAAAACAGCCTCTTAAATCATAATAAATGTAGTAAATGAGGCGATTTTTAAAAAAATCTTAGGAGCCGTTTTTAAGAAAATCGCAAAAAGTGAAAAATGACACGAATAAACTACTACTTCCGGTTGACCGATTTTGATGAAACGTTCGTGTCGGGTCCTCTAGTGGTATCTAACTTAAGTTTCAAGTTCGTACGATATTCCTTTCTTGAGATATTCTGTTCACACACACACACACACACACACACACACACACACACACACACACACACACACACACACACACACTCACACACACACGCACGCACGCACACACACACACACGCGCGCAGACCAATCGTTAAAAACATGTTTTTTTTTGGGTTCAGGGGGTCTGAAAACGTGTAGATCTGGTGAAAACTCGATTTCAAAAAATCGACATGAAAACAATACTTTCCTTCCTATATACTCGTATTCATATAGGCAAGATAAAGTAATAAAAAAAATTTATAATAATTCTTTTAATAAATTATAATTTTCTTCTCATAACAGGCAGGTGGAGTGTTAAATAATTTGCACTCGATCTGGTAGTTCCAGGGCTACAAAAAATAGTTCTGTTTCTTATCACATGGTCAGCCAATTGTATGAATGAAGTATTTAAAACAGAAGAGGTAGAGGTGTAAAAAGACACTAGTCAGATGGATCTCATCTGAGAGTTGTGAATTTCATTATACACCCAGATCCTGTGGTGAATGAAGTGAAAGTACCATTTGCAGCGTGGAAAGTAGATGCTTTACAGAGGGTTTGAGATATTGATAAGCATTTTTTTCCTCTCAGTGAGGAAGGCAATTGTAAACAACCTCAACCCTCGTTTTACTTAGTGGTTCAAACCAGCCTTTCAGCGGATGACCCAACATCAAATTTAAATGTAAATTAAAACGGTTGGTTGGGAATTAACTAAATTAATCTTTCAATGAGAAATTGTTGAGGTATTTTGAGTGACATTTACTTTTCACCCAAAATTTGATCATAAATGGAATTTCGAATGATGGAATTCAGTGAATCCGTACAAGAAATAAATTGTGCCATTTTAATTGTATTCATGTCTTAATAACAACGGTTAGATATCAGCGTAGAAGGCGTAATCATTGATATGTCAATTTTACTAAAGGTCTGTTTGTTGACAAATATTGAAGATTTGAAGAAAAAGTGACATGTCATCAATCCTATATAGTATATATATATATATATATATTATACATCATTGTTTAGACAATATTAATAAAATGATAAACGTGGTGGTCGTTGGTAGAATATAATCAGCCCAGTCCATCACTCCTCTAATCATTGAGAAACTCTGACATGATTAATTGTTTCTTCTTGTGTTCAGTTGAAGAATGCAACTTGTTCACTCCACAACAATTATGCTACCCTCGACATTGTTATATTGTAACGTTTTCATAGTCTCATTGTTATTTATACGTGATCATCATGGTCTAAATATTTTTACTTTCTCTTGCCCTATATGAATGAATATATAGAGAAGGAATGTATTGTTTTTTGTTTCTGAAAAAATTAAAGTAACATGAGGATTTTTTGTAGCCCACCTATATAATCATTGAAAGTCCTATTGATTGTGATTTCTTAAAATGTAGTTGAGCAGGTGCCTTACCTTTCTGCTATTGCTGCACCACCATTCTTCATCTAGTTTATACGTAGCCCTATATAAATAAGGGTTGTCGAGGGTAGTTTAAGCATTGACAATTCTGAAGAAAACTATTGTCCAGCAGTTGTCATATACAGTGACTGACTTTGTGACAGTTCTGAACAATTCTGTTAAAGATTTCGATCTGTCACATGAGAATTTTAACACAAAATTACAAAATACTCGTTCTTTAATAAAAATATAGATGTAGGCCTACCTGTCAATTTGGTTCGCATTCAACCATCATCCCCCATTACAAATAAATTTTTTTAACAATTATTTATGAATCCATTAAGAATAAGTTATGCCCAAAACGGGCAGGTGGAGTGTTATTTTATTGCACTCTATATGTTTGGTCCAGGGCTAAAAAAAAAATAGTTCTGTTTCTTATCACATAGTCAGCCACTTATATGACTGAACTATTTAAGAACAGAAGAGGTAGAGGTGTAAAAGACACTAGTCAGAGTTATCTCCTCTGAGAGTAATGAATTTCACTATGCAGCCAGACCCTGTGGTGAATGAAGTGAAGGTGTCATTTGCAGGGTGGAAAGTGAGTGCTTTTCGGAGGGCCTGGCATGCTGATAAGCATACTCTTTCAACTCAGTGAGGAAGGCAATGGTAAACCACCTTACTCCTCGTTTTTACTTAGTAAAACCTCTAGAGGTTCAAACCAGCCTTTCGGCTGTTGACCTAAACAACAACAAGAATAAGTTATAAGTGAAAATATTTAGAAAGTATCAACGACCTCTGCCTGCTCAGTCTCCCATCTGAGTTCGCAATCATCACTTCAGCGATTAAAAAGGAACTGACATTGTTATCCACGGCAGAAAATACGAAGTTAAATTCTTTCCTTTCCCTAAAACCACCAATTGCTCGAGTCCCAGCTCTGTATAGTTGGAAGGAATGCAGTTCGTAGTTATAGTAGTGGGAGAATGAATGAGTTACTATAAGCGCGTCAGCTCGTGATCCGTGTGAGGAATTTCTGTTACGGCATGCAGCGAAAGATTATACTATTCATAAAAAAAAACATTTATCATAATGTTCTTGTCATTATAAAGTAACCTTTTGTTTTATTATTTCAATTTATTCTATAATGTAGTAACCCTTTACTTTTCTTTCATTGTATTTATTAATATTTAGTAATTATTTACAGTTTGAGTCAGGCAGTCCTCAGGAATTAAAATATGCACGTACCATAGAAAATAAGGAAATTAAAAAATATATATTTCATAACATTAATTTATAGGCCTAAATAATTAGTAGCAAATTATGATTATGATTTTTTTACCTCAGTCAAGTGGTTAAGCCAATTCCGAGTCCTTTACGCGATTCTTCATCACAGTTTTTTTTATAACTGATGCAATAATTTGTCGCACTTCCGAATGAATTACCGCTTTATTTTTCCGGGAAGACATTAAAATAAAACAAAATATATGAAAAATACACGTTGAAATTTACCTAACACAAAACACACAAAACAAATAACTTTTGGCACGTTAACACACTTTAATTTTAAAATAAAAATCACTTTAGTGATCAAAAATCATGAATAATGATTAACACATCCGAGACGCATTAGCACAAATGTACAACTGTATATTGTGACACGTGTATCCGTTGTGAAAAGCAATAATACGCAGGCGTATAATAATTAAATACATAGACATAATAATAATATTTACATGATGACTAAATGTTTTTGTACTGGACGATGACATATATATTACTTACATTCTATTATGCCACCCGCCCCACTTCCCCATGCGACAGAGAATTCATGAGCTGGCGCGCGTATAGTAGTAGTGTTTCACAGCTGATGCATTTGTAGTGGTAACATTTACTAACTAGACTAAAAAAATATTCTTATCATCCGGCGCATTAATTTAACAAATACCTACCGGGTTATTAACTTGGTCGGATTCATAATATTTAACTTACCAATTTATATAAAAATATGTAAATAAATAAATGTAATAAATACAAACAAATATGTTAAATACGGAAAGTTTGAAAACGAATGTTTTGTATCAGAGTAGTACAACAATTGTTCTCCCAGCATGCGTCACTCATTCATTATACCTCACCCGTACCCTTCACCCCGCAACTACACGGAGCTTGGACCCGCACAATAGTTGGTTATTAAATTAAGCTCTTCTAAAATTTCACTTTTTGAGTTTTTTAAAGTTTTTAGTACTTTTTTTTAATAGGCCTACGTTTGTATTGCCGAAGGATATATCTATTGTTTTTTTGTACTTTATCTTGGTAACGTGCTCGCTTCTCATCATACGGTCTTGGGTTCGAATCCCATTCAGGCATGGCTTATTTTCATACGTTACAAAAAATCATTTTATCCTTCACCGTCTGCATTAGCAGTAATTGCAGAAAAGTCGGACGTTAAACAAAAAAAAAAAATATCTTTTTCGATTAATCTTTGTCGATTTTCTAAATCGACTTATCATTTACCATACACCAGAGGGTCGATTATCCGAACTGTCAATTATCCAAACCATTATCGATGGAAAAAAATACATATTTACTCACTTTTCTGCCCTAAAAACTACAATGATATTGTACAAAAAAACAGCCTGAATTTAGTGCTGCTGAAGCATTGTTATTAAAAAAATGAGAGATTTTGCTGTAACAAAAAGTTCAGTCTTAGTTCAGAAGAAAATTTAAAGTATCTCTAAAAATTACTATATTGTATGCAAAAATGCGTTAAAAAATATTTCCTAACGTAGTTTATTCGTTAATTTATTCAGTTTTGAAATTCTGTATTTTTTCGTTTGTTTTTATAATCTTTAGTATTTTATATTTTCAATAAATGCAATTAGTGTTAGGTTATATTACATTGTTATGGTACAGTGTATCAAATTACGGTGTTAAGTGTTTTTGATTATCCGAACTATTTGATTATCAGAACCACTTTAGTTTCAATTAGTTCAGATAACCGACGCTCCACTGTATACGTTTTCAGATCTCCTAAACCGAAAAACATGTTTTTTTTATTGGTCTGGGTGTTTGATGTGTGTTTGTTATCAAATTATCTAAAAACGAAAAACCTTTCGAAGTTAAAACTTTAAGCTTAGGTTAGAAAAAAACTTAAGTTCTAATATAAGTAGATAATTTTAGTTTTACTGTAAGGGGATCAACACGAACATTTTCATAAAAATCGATTAGCCGGAAGTAGTAGTTTATTCGTGCGATTTTTCACTTTTTACAATTTCCTCAAAATCGGTTCCTATGACTTCTTTTAAAATCGCCTCTTACTACTTTTTTTTATCCGGTAAACACCACATCTGCTAAAATTCATCTGGGGGCCTTTGTCCTCGTGGTAAGAAATTTTCTTTCTTAGATTGCTGCTTTAATATGCATTTTAGGCCAAAAGCAATCGAAGTTGTAGTAAATTACAAAAACTTTCAACTTTTATTTCAAATATTTCTTTCTACGGTGCTTAGTTTAGTGTCATTTAGTGATTTTCTATAATTTCCTCATTAAAATCGATTAAATCTTAATATGCATTTAGCGACGAAAGTGTATGTAATCAAAGTTATGGAAAAATTTTAAAATTTACAACTTTTATTTCTATAATTTTTTCTACAACGCTTCGTTTAGCGTCAATTAGTTAATTTTCGTATTTGTAAGTTCTACAGAGGTTGATTTTCATTTTACGTCATTCACTCATGATTAAAATTAAGTTATGCTTATCATGTTTAACATTGGCAAGAGAAAGTTGGGTGATTGTTTTTGTTTTGTGTATTTGTGTGATCTTTCTTTCCAAAATTATTGGTTATCCCAATTAATTGAAATTTTCTTTCAATTTTAAAATTAAGAAAGTTGAAAATTTTAGAAGTTTCTAGTCTCATTAGGTTGGTTGAGTAGACAATGGAATATAGTTATAGGATTTTCATTATTAAAGTTTGTATTAGATGGTCATTTTTAAAATTTTGTCTCTGTCATTTTCCTTAGTCCGTCCTTCCGTCACGCCAATCTGGGTATGACGGATAATGTAGTACGGAAGTATAGTTTCGACATCTGTCAGAAACTACAAAAGATAACAACAAACGGTTTTCGGATTCATAATCTACACAAAACGTTAGTGGCCCTAAATTGGGTTTGAAGTTCCGGTTTCGACCGAAAGTGGCCCAAAACCGAAAGTGAAAGAAATTAAAAGTCAGCAACTACAAGAGATAGCAACAAACAGTTTCTGGATTCGTAATTTACACAAAATTTTAGTCAGCCTATTTTGGGTTTAAGTTCTGGTTTCGACCGAAAGTGGCCCAAAACCGACAAACAGTTTCCGGATTCGTAATTTACACAAAATGTTAGTCGGCCTATACTGGGTTTGAAGTTCCGGTTTCGACCGAAAGTGGCTCAAAACCGAAAGTGAAAAAAATTAAAAGTTAGAAACTACAAGAGATAGCAACAAACAGTTTTCGGATTCGTAATTTACACAAAAAGTTAGTCGGCCTAAATTGGGCTTGAAGTTCCGGTTTCGACCGAAAGTGGCCCAAAACCGAAAGTGAAAAAAATTAAAAGTCAGAAACTACAAGAGATAGCAACAAACAGTTTCCGGATTCGTAATTTACACAAAAAGTTAGTCGGCCTAAATTGGTTTTTAAGTTCCGGTTTCGACCGGATATGACCCAAAACCGGAAGTCAAGAAATTAAAGTCGGAATTTGGAAACAAAAATAGTGTCATTCGATTCTTAAAGAGAAGATACAGAAATCAGTAATGGTTTTTGCCATTAAGTCAACTTTAAGCCTTTTTAAAAATTGCCACCACTAATGAGACGCGTCGTCTGATGAAAGGGATTTTTAAGTTTGTATTTTTACCTCAATTTCCCCTTAAAACCAGCTTTTTTGGCTGATTGTCTAAAGCTAAACAACAGATTCAACATTCTTTAGCAGTATTATTATTGTTTTTATTATTAAAAATATTTTGCTTTGTAGTGAACTCAATTTATCTTGGTCCTTTTATAACAATAGTTATAGTGTTATGAAACAAGTATAAATGATGGCAGGCAATAAACGTATTGCCACAATAATATTTCTGTGAGTACAATATAGTATGTACATATAGTTAATGGATAAGATACGGTTTCAATATTTTCCACATGCATGCGTGGTGTTAAACCATCCATTACATGTTGCCGCTAATCAGATTCACTGCGGCAATAACAACTACCACCATCAGGAATGCGCGTTATTGCTTTGGCTACAACTTGTATAACAATGCTTTAAACGTTCTCCACGTCCTCCTCACCGCCTCCTTCCTTTTCGCCGATTATCCCCTCTTTTCGCATAAATTGTTAAAAGGGGATGATCACGCGTCTACTATGAATCAGTAAAAATATCTTCAAATATATTAATAAACGCTTGTTCGTTTATGTATACATATATATCGATGGCTACTCAGTATGAACATTTATGAAAAACATGTTGCCTGTTTTATTATCTTTCTGAAATAACGAGATTGTAATTTATTGACCTTAAATATTTTTAATAAGTTTCATTGAAGTCATATCAAACTTTTGTAGCGTAAAGCGATCACGTTATAACTTTCACAAGCCAAATTATTACTACTTTGAAAGTACCCACACAGTTCAAAATTAAATATGTGAGGCAGAATAAAAAAATTGTACCTCTTGTCGGAAAAGTTAAATTTTCACTATAAGTAAAGTGAGTAGTTTAAGCCGATATATCGATAATCTGCCCATAACAGACAGGTGGAATGTCAAATTATTTACACTCAATCTGTTCGTTGCAGGGCTAAAATAAATAGTTCTGTTTCTTATTACATGGTCAGCCAATTAAATGACTGGACCATTCAAGAACAGAAGAGGTAGAGGTGTAAAAGACACTAATCAGAGTTATCTCCTCTGAAAGTAATGAATTTCATTATACAGCCAGACCCTGTGGTGAATGAAGTGAAGATGTCATTTGCAGAGTGGAAAATATGTCCTTTTCAGAGGGCCCGGCATGTTGATAAGCATACTTTTCCACTCAGTGAGGAAGGCAATTGTAAACCACCTCACTCCTCGTTTTACTTAGTAAAACCTCTACAGGTTCAAACCAGCTTTTTGGCTGATGACCTAAACAACATATCGATAATAGGATTTTTGTAGATTAGTTTACTATGTTTTAACAGTTGATTTTCGGACGCGAAGGTTTCTAGTTCTAATCGTAGTTTAGGTGTTATTGTTGTTAAGTCATCAGCCGAAAGACTGGTTTGAACCTCTAGCTAGAGGCTTTACTAAGTAAAACGAGGATTGTGATGGTTTACTTTCCTTACTGAGTGGAAAAGTATACTTATCAGCTAGCCAGGCCCTCTGAAAAGCATCTATTTTCCACCCTGCAAATGACACCTTCACTTCATTCACCACAGGCTCTGGCAGTATAATGATGAAATTCTTTACTTTCAGAGAAGGTAACTCTGATTTTTACACCTTTACCTCTTCTGTTCTTAAATGTTTCAGTCATATAACTGACCGACCATGTGATAAGAAACAGAACTATTTTTGTAGCCCTGGAACTAATAGATTGAGTCCATATGGTTAGTTGTAAGGTTCGCTAAGTTTCCATTTTAAAAGAGGAAGTGTAAGCTGAAATCATTTGATATAAGTTAAAAAACCTTGGGATTTCTGGTCGCAGTAAGTTTCTTTTAGGGTTTGTTTATTAGAAATTTTACGAGGGCTAATAATCATGGCAATCGATGCCCGATAAACTTAATTAATTGCGCTTTAAATTAATTAATTAATTACAAAACCTTGTCCTTTTAAATACATACAGAAATAAATACATAGATAAGAGTCTGAGGAATTTGTTAATTTAATGAAAAGTTTTGTTGAAACAAAAAAGTCAATTAATAATTGAATAGTGTTAAATGAGTATGTGTTAAATGTGTATGAGTATGTTAAATGAGTATCCGAAAAAAAATAATTTTCTTTAATTCAATTTTTTTTAGTTTCTAAAAGTATGTATTTTTCACTAAGTTGCATTAATTCTGTACTAAACAGAGTTGAAATTTCGTTGTCACTTTTAAGCATGCGCATGATTTTATAATTAAATAATTGATTAAATTATTTACGTGTATTTTTTAAAAGGTAAACGAATTTAATTTTATACTGCTGGTAAAAAGTTTCCTTTTAACTTTTTAACGTAGGGTGCAGGGGGAAATTTAGCTAGATAAATTAGTAGTATGTTTTTTTTTAAATTTTATACCACCTCGCTCTTATGAAGTTAGAGAGGCCATCTTTTTGACTTTTGAGGCGCATGATTTGTTAATTTTTAAAAACAACTGAGAGTGAAGGTTTATTTTCTAAATGAAGGGCTGTTTTAAAAATGCCCATCTGAATTTTTTAACTTTTTTTGTATGTTGAGGGTTAACTAGTTTATTCGTACTTTACTAAAGTATTCAGTTAATTGGGTGTTTTTTTTATTTAAAAAAATCACAAGTTTCAATTTGATTAGTTGGTTTCAACATTTAAATTGCTTCTAAAAAGAATTTTATCCTCTTCTATTATATCCCTAGTCTTTTATTACATTTATCAGTGACTAGCAACTCTAGTTCGCTTCGCTATCATTAATATTTTATTTTATTTACCCATCTTAAATACCTACAGTAGAATCCGGATAATTGAGAACGCAAATCCGTCCAAGTACAAACTGTTCCAATAAAGCGGTTGTCCTGATAAAACGAAGTTAAATGTTGTAAGGTACAAAACGTGAAATTTATAGTCAGTGAATTATTGCAGATAGTTTATGGAAGCTATTTATAAGTAATTATTTAGAGACCTATGTATAAATTTGAAAATTACGTAGGTCGTTTTTTAAACCTCCGATAGACCATAAAAAGACATGTGAATATAGAAAAAAAATTGGTGTGAAACGCTAACACAACTTTTCTTGCCAATGCAAATAATGAACAATATAACCTAATATTAGTAATAAAACATTGCAAATAAACAAAAAACTAACCTCAAAAAATATAACCTTATTTTAATTATGAGTGAATGATGCAAAATGAAAATCAACCTCAGTTTTGGCGTAAAAATACGGAAAATCACTCTTTCACGCTAAACTAGCCTCTGTAGAGATAAATGCGCTAATTAAAAGTTGTAGATCTTTTAATTTTAATTTGATTTTTTACACTGTTGTCGTAAAAGGCATACTAAGGCTGAAATCTTTAAAAATATCAACTTTTTTACACAGTCGTGATAATAAAACAGAAAATCGCTAATTACCCCTAAACTAAGTGTTATACAAACAATATTTGAAATGAAAGTTGTAGCTTTTTTTTTGAAAACTATTTTTTTTCTACGAGAGCACAGCCTTTACAAGAATTTCAGCAGATATGTCGCCTACCCTATCTTGTAGAGTATAAAAAATGTTGTAAATGAGGCGATTTTTAAAGAAACTCGTAGAAGCCGTGTTTTGAGAAAATTGCAAACAAGTGAAAAATGATACGAATAAATTACTACTTCCGGTTGACCGATTTTGATTAAAATTTTCGTGGCGGGTCCGGTAGTAGTACCTAACTTAAGTTTCAAGTTTCAAGTTCGTACGATGTTCCGTTCTTGAGATATTTTGTTCACACACACACACACGCACACACAGACCAATCGCTAAAAACATGTTTTTATGGGTTCAGAGGGTCTGAAAGCGTGTAGATCCGGTAAAATTCGATTTCGAAAAATCGACATGAAAACAATACTTTCATTCCTATATAACTTATTAATATAGGCAAGGGAAAGTAAAAATGTTTTATTACTAAAAGTTGCTATAATTATGGCTATTTTTCGATAATCATGTTGACGATTGGAAAATTTGTCGTACGTGTGGACAAGCTTTCCAATACGCCCTTATAAAATCTTATCATAAAATGTTACCACCAATGAATTTAAATGAGTATTGATGTGTTGTCTTGGAACTCCTCGATGTATTTCTGGTGTAGTTCACGCAGCCGGGGATCACGATTAATGCAGTTGTTTATTGTAAAATTATACGAAATTTGTATTGAGCCACTCAAATCAAAAGAAGAGTTGTGCTGACTTCTGGAATTGTTCTGGTTCATGAAAACGCCCATCCTCGCAGTGCTGGTGCCACCCAACGACTCCTCGAGAAATTTCAGTGGAACATTTTCGATCACCCGCCATACAGTCCCCACCTAGCACCGAGTGACATCCATTTTTTCCCTGCACTGAAGAAGTGGCTAGGACGACAGCTAGACTAATATGAAAACCTTCAAGACTCATTTACATTCATTGGCGGCAACAGTTTATGAAGAGCGTATTTTCTAATACGCTCTTGCTGTGGACGAGCTTTTATGAAGAGCGTATTTTCTAATACGCTCTTGCTGTGGACGAGCTTTTATGAAGAGCATATTTTATAATACGCTCATGCTGTGAACGAGCTTTTATGAAGAGCATATTTTCTAATACGCTCTTTCTGTGGACGAGCTTTTATGAAGAGCATATTTTCTAATACGCTCTTGCTGTGGTCGAGCTTTTTTATGAAGAGCGTATTTTCTAATACGCTCTTGCTGTGGACGAGCTTTTATGAAGAGCATATTTTCTAATACGCTCTTTCTGTGGACGAGCTGTTATGAAGAGCGTATTTTCTAATACGCTCTTGCTGTGGACAAGCTTTTATGAAGAGCGTATTTTCTATACTCTCTTGCTGTGGTCGAGCTTTTTTATGAAGAGCTTATTTTCTAATACGCTCTTGCTGCGGACGAGCTTTTATGAAGAGCGTATTTTCTAATACGCTCTTGCTGCGGACGAGCTTTTGTGAAGAGCGTATTTTCTAATACGCTCTTGCTGCGGACGAGCTTTTGTGAAGAGCGTATTTTCTAATACGCTCTTACTGCGGACGAGCTTTTATGAAGAGCGTATTTTCTAATACGCTCTTGCTGTGGACGAGCTTTCTAGCTCGTAGTAGTATCTAACTTGAGTTCTAAGTTTTAACTTGGTACAGTATTCTGTTCTTGAGATATTGTGTTCACACACATACACACAGACCAAACGTTAAAAACGTGATTTTTTTGTTCAGAGGCCTGAAAATGTGTATTTTCGGTGAAAACTCGATTTTTTAAAATCTACATGAAAACATTACTTTCCTCACCTATATAGGATTAGTCTTAGAGGACAAGAGAAAGTAAAAATAATGTGGATCGATCGTAAGTTATTTAAATTATTTACCTAAACGAATTCATGGTGACTCAGTGAGTAGGCCTATCGGTCTGTCAAACCGAAGGTCCGTTGTTCTATTCGCAAATGTAAATCTGAAATTGATCACATCATATCATGTTGTATTTTTAGTTCCATAACACATCGCAGCCACTTATGATTGGAACCTCTTGATACGATTTTAAATAACTCTCGAATGTTTTCTTTATTTATTTCAAAAATTAATTGTTTTTCATAATTTACATTGTTAGGTTTTAATTATTTAGTTGTTAGATTTTAATTGTTAGGCGAAACACATTTTTGTAGTGATATATTTTGGTTTGAAAGCGTTATTTTTAAAACGGCGTTAATTGTTCTGAGCAGAGTGCGACTGTGAATTGATTAGCAATTACGCGTTCCGATCACGAACAACCGTTCGACACCATATCGTGGCTTACTGATTTTTCCCCTTCGGATAGATTATTCTGATCAGGAAATTTGTGGCGTTGGTTGATTACTTGTTATTCAAATAAATTTGAAAATAATAGTATTCGCGTGATACGTTTTAGGTTTTTAATAATATTTTTACTTCATAAAAGTTAATTATTTTCCATCAGCTCACTTTTGTGCGAGTAAAAGAGATATTTTTTTTGTATATATAAATGTGAAATTCTTCACTGATTAAATCACTTATCACTAAATCTCTATCTTCCCGATCACTCAGAGATGGAACATGTATCCCTTAAGGGTTTAACATAAAAACTAAGCATTTAAATTGTAACGATGACTCCGAGTTGTTTCGGGATCTGGATATTAATAATCAAAAAAGAATACCTTTTAAATGTACAACAAGTATTTATTAACAAATAATGAATTACAATAAAATTATTACACTTATAACTACTGATAAATTACAATTTAACTATTTTGACTAATTTTATTACAAAATTTTATTGAAAACTTGAGACTTTCACTGAATTTAACTGGACAGAAAAGATGGTTATTTACAATTAAAATAATTAATTCCTTACCTACACAGTTGCATTGTAGGCTAAACCACTTGCTCTTACAAAACGAATGTACTTTTAAATAGCCGCTCCTAAAACTAGTAAACTGGTTCCTACTGTTTAGTTTGATACGGTTCAAATCTTTAGCGATTAGTGTGTGTATGTGAACAAAATATCTCTAAAACGGAGTAGCGTACGAATTTAAAACTTAAGTTAGGTACCAGAAGGGGACCCGACAGAAACATTTGCATCAAAATCGGCAACCAGAAGTAGTAGTTTACTCGTGGGATTTTTCACTTTTTTCAGATTTTCTCAAAAACGGCTCCTAAGTTTTTTTTAAAAAAATACCTCATTTACTAAATGTTTAATGCTCTAAGATACGGTCTGCTGAATTTCTTAAAGGCGGGGGGTTCATGCTATCGTAGTAAAAACAAATTGTTTAAGATTGCGGTCTTAATATGCATTTTAGCGCAAAAATTTATTTAATTAAAGTTGTAGGAAATTAAAAAATCTACAACTTTATTCGAGCGTTTCTTTCTACAACTCTAAGTATAGTGTCAATAAGTGATTAACTGTATTTTTAAGTTCTACGGAGGTTGTTTGTCATTTTGCATCATTCACTCATGATTTAATTTATATGTTATGTTTTTAATTTTACATTGTTTACTAAGAATAATTAAACATAGATTGTATTCTTTTGGAATATAGTCTACAAACAATACAGGTTACCGGACTAAACTGGGTTTGAAATTCCGGTTTCGACCGGAAGTGGCCCAAAACATGAAGTCTAGAAATCAAAGCCGGAATTTTGAAATAAAATACTGTCATTCGATTCCTTTTAAAGAGTAGATACAGAAATCACTAATGGTTTTTGCCATTAGTCAAAGGTATGCCTTTTTAAAATTTTCGCTAGCCGTGAGATGCTTGAAAGGGATTTTTACATGTGCTTTACTCTTTTTTGCATAAATGATCGAATTGCTGATGTTAAGTTTTTTGTTCAACCTCTAAGGATTTCAGCGCTCTAGGTGATTGGGAAGGCAGAGTGGTGACCGAATGAGGAATTTCCTTTAATATTAAAAAGAGATGAAATGTATAAAACTAGAGGAATTTGAATAAATGTTAGATGAGCTTTTAATGTTATTTTTGTTATTTTATACGTAGTTATGTAAATATTGGCACCTTTATTGCCAGCGAGAAACTACTGCATATTTTTGTTCTTTGCACTTTACTGGCAGTTAGTAAAACGCTATTATATTTTTTGTTTTTCTTCGTATGATAAATGTTAGTTTTCTGTTGGATAAAATAACTGGGAAGGTGAGTTAAGTTGTGCATGTGAAGTAGTGGAGAAGTACAACTTCAGCTAGTGAATCGAGGTAAACTGTGCTTGCGCCGAATGTTACATGTTAGAAGTGGGGGGTTTGTACCGCCTCTGTTAATCTCGGCCCCCTTTTGCCCCCTGATACCCCTTGCTGATGTGACCGATAAAACATTGTTCTTTTTCATTGTACTTGTTCCTTCCCCCAGTTTGTATATTTCTTCTCTTTTATCGGTAATTCCTTTTCCTCGTATTCTATTTCCCCACTTCATTTCTCGGCCATCTTTATCCTTGTTTTACAATCCATAATCAAATTCATTTTGTTTAAATCTGTTCATATTCCGCTCTGATCTAGTAAATTTTAGAGCCATAGAGCAAAGTTATATTAATATGTCTGGTACTTTTCCGTAGTACGGAAATATAACTTCGATTTTACATAAATCACTATCCGATAGAAAAATTTAAGAGTTTAGTATTTACCAAATTGTAATTTTTAAAGAAACTGTGAATTTTGACGATGATTACCCTACATTCATCAAAAAATAAATGGCTGATTTATGGCTACAAGGTATCGCTACGCGGGTTAATAGTTAATTAGGGAACGTTTACTAAAAAACCTCTGACTCTATGTTTTCAAAAACAGAAAGGACATTATTTAAATTAAGTTTTTGGTTTAGAAAAAATAAATTTCTCAACACTAAAATTTTTAGAAGTAGGCACTGACCTTATAATTACAATAAAATCAGTTTCTCTGTTAAAAATGACCAAATCTTATTGTTAAAACAAATGGCTTACTGCATTAAATACCATGTGGAAACTTGAACAAAATGGTGGAAATAGTTTTTAAACAAATGTTTAAAAAAATTCGGGGAATCACAAAAGTTAAATGATGTACAATTTTCATTGCCCTAGGTCTACTTTCGTACTTTTAAACTCACTCCTCACTTTAAAAACTTTGTACTTCATATTCTGGACGTTTATCATCCGCGTGTTGCCTTTCTAACATTTTTTGTCTTCTAGCCATTTTTTTTAAATTTATTTACAGATTTTTTTTAAGACCCTTATTCGGACTTTATCAATAAGTGTAATGCCTGTTATATTAAGTCTTTGTTCCCAGAGAAAAATTTGATCCAAATGATCTTCAAAAAGAGTTACGTTTTGTATCTCAAATGTTATCATATATTTCTTAGAAACTTTGGATGTTTAAATTAAAGTATTTGTGCCAAATCACTTAATCATTTTACATCCGAATACTGTTGTAACTCTGATCATTTTACTAACACTTTTTACTTTCTCTTGCCCTATATGAGTATATAGGCAAGGACCGTATTATTCTCATGTCGATTTTTCGAAATCGAGTTTTTACCGAAAGTACACGTTTTCAGGCCCTCTAAACCAAAAAAAAAAAACAAGTTTTTAGCGATTGGTCTGTGTGTGGTGAACAAGATATTTCAAGAAGACAATATCGAACGAAGTTCAATCTTGGAATTTATGTTACGTACCTATTAGGGGAGTATTTTCATCATACGAGTATTTTCATCAAAATCGGTCGACCGGAAGAAATAGTTTATTCGTTCAATTTTAATTTTTTTGCGATTTTCGCAATAACAATTTTAAAAAATTATCTCATTTATTACATTTTTTATTCTCTACAAGATTCAGGGTAAGCTCCATTTATCTGCTTAAATTCTTGGGGAGTATGTGCTCTCGTGGTAAAACGGTTTTTTTAAATTGCGGCCTTAATATGCATTTTAGGGAAAAAGTCCGTACAATCAAAGTTGTAGAAAATTAAAAACCCTGCAACGCTTAGTTAAATTAATTGATAAATTAAAGTTATAGGAAATAAAAGACCCTACAATTTTTATATTAAGCATTTTGTTCTACAGAGCTTAGTTAAACGTAATTCAGTGATTTTTCGTATTTTCGTTTTACAGAAGTCAACATACATTTAGCGACAGTCACTTATGATAACAGTGAGGTTGTGATTTTCATTTTATATTGTTTACTCATGATTAAAGATAGGTTATGTTGTTCATTATTTATATTGGCTAGAAAACGTTGTGTAAGTGTTTCACAGGATATTTTTACTTTCTCATGCCTGTATGAATATATAGGAAGGAAAGTATTGTTTTAATGTCGATTTTTGAAATCGATTTTTCACCGAATCTAAACGTTTTCAGACCCTGAACCCAAAAAACATGTATTTAGCGATTGGTCTGTGTGTGTGTGTGTGTGCGTGTGTGTGCGCGCGCGCGCGTGTTTTGTGTGTGTGAACAAAATATTTCAAGAACGGAACATCGTACGAAGTTGAAACTTGAAACTTAAGTTAGGTACCACTAGAGGACCCGACATGAACATTTTCATCAAAATCGATCAACCGGAAGTAGTAATTCGTGTCATTTTTCACTTTTTTGCGATTTTCTCAAAAACGGCTTCTGCGATTTTTTAAAAAATCGCCTCATTAATACATTTTTCATGCTCTACAAGATAGGGTAGGTGCCATGTCTGCTGAAATTTTTCGGGAGGCTGTCCTCTCGTAGAAAAAAATGGTTCTTTAAGATTGCGGCTTTAATATGCATTTTAGCACAAAATTGTATTATAATAAAAGTTGTAGACAATTTAAAAACCTACAACTTATCACAAAATTTATTTTTATAACGCTTAGTTTAGCGGTAATTAGCGATTTTCTGTTTTACTTTTCACGAAATGTGTTAAAAAATATCGATTTGTTTTTAAGATTTCAGCTATAGTATGCATTTTACGTTAAAAGTGTACGTAATCAAATTTATAGGAAATTAAAAGATCTACAACTTTTATTTTGAGCATTTTTCTCTACATATCCTAGTTTAGCGTGAAAGAATGATTTTCCGTATTTTTAAGCCAAACTGAGGTTAGTTTTTTTGTTCATTTCTAATGTTAGATTATTGTGTTCATTATTTGTATTGGCAAGATAAAATGTGTGTGTTTTACATTTAAAAAAAAAATTCAAATTAATAAAACAATAGACTATTTTAAGAAGTTCAATATCCCAAAGAAAACTTGGAGATCTTTTATTAATTTTGATTCAATTTACATTAGTTATTACTAGGACATAGTAGTAAACCATTCCAGTTGATGATATCATTATTTTAAAGTAATGTACTTTATATTTTCAAAATAAAAATAGTATTCGTAAATTTTCTTAATCGAAGATTTTCATTATCATTTTTGTCTGAAGCTTTTCTCTTATTATTCTACTGTTAACAATAGGAAATTGTATCCTAAACGTTGTTTTTAAGTTCACTCCAAAATTTAAATGGTTAATTTAGTTTTTAAAAGCATCCTGCAAGTGTGTTAGCTGTTTCCAATTCTGTTTATTTTGAACAAGTTGAGTATTGTTAAATCTACTATTTGAAGTTTTTCAGGATACAATCTGACAGACACGCTTAACCTATTTTTAAAAATTTGTTTAAAATAAAATAATAATAATATCTCTGGTGTAAGAAATTGAAGAGTTGAGTTTGTCGATAAAAAATTAGTGTACCTACATACATAAAAACATATTGAAATCTAAATAGATATTAGAATTCGAATCTAGAAATCTATAGAAGAACGATACCCCATTTTAGCGTAGGAAATTGACTTAATATAAGGGTACATTTATTAACGTTTGTTAATATTTATTAAAAAATTTGATCAGTTACAAATTTATATTTAGACAATAAATGTTTAGCTAGCAATACGGTTTTATTAGTACTAATTTTCAAGGTTTTTTTGTAAAATTTAAATTCTATTGCATTTATCGTAATTAAATCCTACTTTAAAAAAAATTCATTGTCAAAATTTAAAAAAAAACTTATTTTTCACGAGGTATACGTTAAAAGTATTACGATTGACTTAGATTTAAAAATTGCATTTGTGAAAATATAAGACACTGATGTTGAAAATAAACAAACAAAACCACCTTAAAAACATCAGGATACCATAGTTTTATTGTATTGTTGGTCTTGTGGTAAAGTCGGTTCTGTGAGTCAGCTGTTTAACAGCGGAAATTAAGGTTCCGTGGTTCATATCCTAGTAAAGGTAATTAATTTTATACGGATTTGAATACTAGACAGTGTTTACCGGTTTACTTTGATGGTTAGGGTATTAATCATACTCTTTCAGGAATGGTCGGCCTGAATCTGGACGATATCTACACGTCATACAAATAATTTTCATCTCATTGTGTTATGGGGTTGCTTATTGTTTATAAATTGTACAGATTGCAACCTACACACATTAGGGATTAAAAAAAATTATAAAATCGTTAAGTTGTCAACACTGATTTGAACATGAAGGGAACCAACAGTCAGTTTTGTGGCGTTGTTAATGCTTTTCGCAGTCAGAGAGGAGGAGAGTGGTGTGTGTGTTATCGAGGGGTGAGTTAGGCCACAAGTGCAGCTTCCAGCTGATCCAAGATTTATGTCGATGAGTTATTTTATTTTACCAGAGTACCGGTATCATTTATTAGTTACAAATTGTGACAGGTCTCCAGACAACAAAATTGTTCGGGGGCGGACGCAGTACAACCGTACCGTGCCGCCTCCATACTTTAACGCTCAAACTCTGTAACCGGTAGGCGGAAGGCGGAGCCTGGAGGCGGTACGATTTTACCCCCTTCATATTGCTGCCCCCCCAGACCCCTTCTACTACGTTATTTTTTCATTTCCCTTGTTTCCTTGGTCGTGCCGTTCTCGTTCGGTTTTGTACTTTCTTTTTTACTTGAATATTTATTGAATGTCTCCTGTTCTACAGTTTTCTCTCATCAACCCGCGCATTATCTGGTTAGAACCTTCACACTTCCTTCCTCTTGTACATTCGTATTGCATTCATTTCTTGTTATATAATATTTGCATGTATCTATTTATTGTATGTTCAAATTCACCCGGCAGGTGTTATGTAGAATTTATCTGTCTTTTTATATATTTATTTTATTTATTTTTTCAAATATTCTTCTCGTTTTTCCCGTTTTTAAAATTGGTTTGTGTTTCTCTTTCATCCTTTTATTCCGTCATGCGCGCTCATGATTGTCTTTGTTGCATGTTTACCTGTAGTCCAATTAACATTTTCTGTTTCAATTACTGTAATTTAATACTTATTTAGAGTTTAATTAATATAATCATATTACTGTAATTATTTTTTTACTTTTCTTGCCCTATATGAACATATAGGTAAGGAAAGTATTGTTTTCATGTCAATTTTTCGAAATCGAGTTTTTCACCGGATGTAGCCTTACACGTTTTCAAGCCCTCTAAACCCCCAAAAAAATTTTTTTCGACTGATCTATGTGGGTTTGTGTCTGTGTGTGAATAAAATATCTCAAGAACGGAACATAGTACGAATTGAAACTTGAAACTAGTACCGCTAATGGACCAGACACGAACATTTTCATCAAAATCGGTCAACCGGAAGTAGTAGTTTTTTCGTCCAGTATTTTAATTTTTTCAATTTTCTCAAATAGGCTACGATTTTTATTAAAATCACCTCATTTACTACATTTTTATGCTGTACGAGATAGGGTAAGCACGATGTCTGCTGAAATTCTTAGGGAGGTTGTGCTTTTGTAATTTTTTTAAAAATTGCGGCTTTTATATGCATTTTAGGGCAAAAGCATATAACTAAAGTTGTAGAACATTAAGAACCTACAACTTTTATTTCGTACGTTTTTTTGTACAACCCTCACTCAGTTTAGCGTCAATTAGAAATTTTCTGTATTTTGCTCATTAAAATCGGTAAAAAATTGGAATTTTTAAGGTTGCGGACTTGGTATGCATTTTACGGCTTAAGTTTAGGGATATAATCAAAGTTTTAGGAAATAAAAAAAATCTACAACTTTTATTTCAAGCATTTTCGTCTTTAAATTCTAGTTTAGCGTCAATTAGTGTTTTTCTGTATTTTTAAGCCAGAGATTAATTTTCATTTAGCATCATTCAATTATGATTAAAATTAGGTTATGTTTTTCATTATTACTTTGGCAAGATAAAGTCGTATGAGTGTTTCACACCATATTTTTATTTCTTTGTCAACAGTTTTTTATGTAGCGTACGTATTCTCGTTATAACCAACAATTTAAGATTGTTGAAACACGACGTAAGGTGATTGTAAGAAACGTTCGTTTTTTTTTGTTTTTTTGGTTTAAAGTCCGACTGTTTTGCAATTACTGTAATGCAGACGGTGAAGGATGAAATGATTTTTTGTAACGTATGAAAACATGCCGTGCCTGAGTGGGATTCGAACCCAAGACCGGATGATGAGAGGCGAGCACGTTACCAACTATGCCAATGCGGCCGGCAATTGTAAGAAACGTTACAAGATTGAAAGTGTTTAAAAATGATTAATAAATTTCATCAGCATCTTTAACAGGTCAACTACTTTCTAGAAAAAATATAGTTTAATTGTTTTATTTTTGTTTCTGAAAAATTACATTCTCAGTTTTCAGTCTGTTGATTTTAAAAATTTTAAAGAACTGACAATAAAATCCGGTCAAGTCTTCGAACTTATTGTTCCAACTTGTTCAACGTTAGCTGTTTCTTTCAAAACCGCTACTAGTTTGTAAAAGATGGAGACTGACTTTTGGGAAAACGTTTTTAAGAAATTTTCTTTAAAACTTTAAGTAGAAGGAAGTAATTTCAAAAGAGAAGATTTGTGCTGGATTAACGAGGAATTAGAAAAGACAACTGAAATTCTGCGAATTTCCTGAAATTCTGCGAACCTACCTGTTATGATCCATGTTGCTGGGAAATTATTATTTATAATTGTTTGACTATGTATTCAGAATGGATGACAAACGATTCGTAAAACAAATTTCAAAGACACTAAAAATAGACTAAAGGTTTAAAGAAGCCTGAAAGTTACATTTTCATTATTTAAATTGGCAAGATTAAGCCGTGTTTTTTCACACCAGATTTTTGTCATTTCCGAACACGATTAATTTGTTTTCCATTAAAGAGCACAGATAATTTCTTATTCCGATATATTACTTTACCCTTCTCACATTAATTTAATGTAAGTCTTATTAAAAGTTTTTACGTGTAATTAGGGTTAAAAAAACTATAAATTTGGTTTGTTCGAAACGTCTCTGGTTCCATCAACCTACAATAAACGAGGTTTCAACATAATCACAAAATTTAAAGTGGTTTATTATTCATAATTTTATGAAACGTGTTGAACTGTTTTTGAGGTTAATAGGTTTTTTTTTATTTTGCGGGGTTTTAAGTAAATTACTGATCTCTTCAAATTTTAGCTTTTGAGAGTGAAAAAATAAGGATATGTGATTTGAATTTACCGAGCTTTTGGAGCGGAGTATTAACGGCGTAATTTTAAAAATAATTTTTTTTGGCTCTACAACTCCTGTGAAGTAATTTTAATTGAAAATTTTCAAAATAGATTTACGGTCGTGTATACGTAATGCCCAAAACGGGCAGGTGGAGTGTTATTTTATTGCACTCTATCTGTTTGGTCCAGGGCTAAAAAAAAAATAGTTCTGTTTCTTATCACATAGTCAGCCACTTATATGACTGAACTATTTAAGAACAGAAGAGGTAGAGGTGTAAAAGACACTAGTCAGAGTTATCTCCTCTGAGAGTAATGAATTTCACTATGCAGCCAGACCCTGTGGTGAATGAAGTGAAGGTGTCATTTGCAGGGTGGAAAGTGAGTGCTTTTCGGATGGCCTGGCATGCTGATAAGCATACTCTTTCAACTCAGTGAGGAAGGCAATGGTAAACCACCTTACTCCTCGTTTTTACTTAGTAAAACCTCTAGAGGTTCAAACCAGCCTTTCGGCTGTTGACCTAAACAACATACGTATATCTGGGTGACCAGATAATTTCTGAAGAAATCCAGGACACTGCAACTGTACTTGCGGGTACGGGTTTTGAAATTAAAACAAAGGTTTTTTTAAAAGGAATTTTGTAATTTGATACTAATTGTAAAAGTAAAAATTTATACGATTTTTCAGGTATCTGACGTAAAACTGCTTGTTTGCTTGCGAAATAATGCAAATTAAGATCACGAACTCGGAGTAATGACTTAATTTTTCCCTCTATTTTATTCTTTTCCGTAAACGATAAAGTTTTTTCATTCGTTCAGATCTTCTACCTTCCTTCTTCAAAATTCACACCTTTTTGTCTTTCTTTCCTTTTCGCATGAGAAATAGCTAAATTATGAACTATTTTTTTTAAATTTCTTCCTAGTTCATTGCCAGTTAATTCAGCTGCAATTAAAATTTAGCGAAAATCCGATATCTCGTCCAATTTTTTTCTCATCATAAAGGATAAAGATTAAGTTTTTGTCAAGTAGTTGTTAAACTTGACAGAGTTTTAGTTGTGATTTTCAGTCCAACACTGCATTAAAGATAGACTATTAGTTATTTTTAATATTTTTTAAAGTTTATTTAAAGTTGCATTAACAGCTTGGTTATTAGCGACTACGGTGGTTTAAGTAACTGGAACGGTGAGTTTTGACTTGTTATAATTTCCAGCCCCTAACCGGGAATCGAATCCGGGACCTCCACATTTTAAGCTTACGCGTTACCTTTAAAATATAAAGGCGGCGTTTAAAACATATTTCTTCATTGATGTGAGGTAATATGGTGTTGAAAACTGTTTTAATTTTGTTTTGGCCCTGTTTATTAATTATTCACTGTTATCCAAAAAGTTAAAAGTTAAAGTTGCTTCTTTACACCTAATTCGAATAACAACAAATCTGCTATCGAGTCAAAACAACTCGATTGCAGAGTTTTTCGCTCTGCAAATTAACTCAAAATACCTCTTTTTTCGAAAAATGTTTCCCAAATTAAAACTTCGCATTAAAACGACTGTATTATTTACTCGATAGAGAGTAATGTAATATAAAAAAATAAGACAAATTTGTATTAAAAAATTATTTAATACAAAATTTCTTAAAATACATTTTTAAGCTAAATTCAGGGACTTTAGAGCGTACCGGGACAATCCTGGAGTTCCGGGACGTTTGGTTACCGTATATAACTTGCCCTTATGAACCATATGTTCATTGATGCTGAATAAGTTGCTAGGTAATGAATGACTTTTTTTATTCATACACAAGGAATACATCCTGTTGCTACTATAGTTAAAATGATACCTATAACGTTTTGTATAGCACAGACGTTAAGGGTACATTAGACGGATGTTTTCTGTTTTGTTAGTATGAAGCTATACCTACCCCCTGTAAAATGTTTATTGAAAGGAAAACATAGAACGTAGCTATTGTTCGTCACCAGTGGGGCCGGGCGACTTGGTTTGTAGTCGAACCTAGCGAGGGGTTGTTATTGCCAGTTGGTCTATGAACGCGGTTGTGTGATGTTCTCACTTTCAACTGATAATAATGCTTTTGTATCACGCACTCTGATATGTG